>JARHVA010008131.1:0-280000 GCA_037957365.1 Torreya grandis
GCATCTTGCTCTACATCATTTCTCATCTCATGGAGGAAGAGTTTGTAGAAAATTTCCTTTTGATCTAGGAGGAAAATGTTTTTAGTATTTTTCTTGTGAAATTTTTACCTTAGTGATTTGTATCATAACTGTGTGTATGAGCCTTAATTTAGTGTGTTTGGAGGTATTCCGTTGTTTCTACCTATTCAAGGCATTTTCAATCAAGTTTAAGGTCTAATCAAGTCTGAAGTTAAGTGATGTGTGACTCCATAGCGCAATGGATGCATAAGGAAACTAGTCTAAGGTGCATAACTAGTATGAAATCCTAGGAGGTCACCAAAATTGGCTACCATAGGTGAGTCTAATTAAAAACTTGTTATTTAGCTCATATTTAACTTTGTTGATAGCCTTAAAGGTGTATGTCTAGCTCATATCTTATTTTATCATGGTAAGGTGTGATGTTGTCTTAGTAGTGTTAGAGGTCTCCTAGGGTAGCATATACAAAACATGAGGTCATGGTCCTCAGGAATTGTATAGTGGTTATAACATGGTCCTTTTGTATGTTTAACAAATGTTAAGGTAACCTAACATATTTTTAAGTATTTTACAATTGTTAAGGATCTCATGTTTTTTGGCTTGATCACATCATCTTATCATGCTAACACTTATAATAATTGTCTAAAATGATGAACTAAACAAAGTATGCCTTTATATAAATAATAATCATGTGAATGAGGTCATAAAATATGATATAGGTCTTCAAGTCATCCTCATGACTAGTTCATCATGACACAAGGTGGTGGGATAGTCTAAGATCTAAAAGAATATATTGTATATGAATTTGCATGTCAAAGTATATTGAAAGGTTATTTAAATGTAATATGAAGTTCAAGGTTAGAAATGTAGTTATAATTAAAAAAGTGATCAAATATTGTAGGTTTAACATCTAAAGGAGCATATTCACTCTTTAAAGGGTATTTTAGTCACTTTTATAGATTTGGAGCCTCATAATAAGGTGTAAATGATTCAAAAAGTGTATCTTCATCTACCTCAAGTCCAAATCCATATAAGGGAGTGAGTTACAGGTCCAATCATGTAAAAAACCTACTTTCACTCCATTGAGATCTTGGCAATTTCACAACAGTCATTTTTAGATTCTCATTCCATAAATGAGAGAGAGAGAGAGAGAGAGAGAGAGAGAGAGAGAGAGAGAGAGAGAGAGAGAGAGAGAGAGAGAGAGAGAGAGAGAGAGAGAGAGAGAGAGAGAGAGAGAGAGAGAGAGAGAGAGAGAGAGAGAGAGAGAGAGAGAGAGAGATCACCTAATATCTTGGCCAAATATGGTGGCCATAATAACCTTATGCTTCCATACATTATTCAGGATTTCAAATGGATATGTTTTATGAATGAAAGCTAACAATTTTAATAGGTCTAAAACCTTATCTAAACCTTGCAAGCTTGATTTTGGGCATTTCCAATGAATTTTGAGATATTTTATAATGGAGGAAGGTTATTTAAGTACCTAAAGGTACTCATCATACCTATTAAACTATATCCAATCACATTCATGGTTATGAAGGTCATAAATGAGTAACATTATTCAAGAATGGTGAGGTTGTAGGTTTGCACTTCAAGGATTTGAGGTCTCTAAGAAGATATATTGCATAAACGTGATGGTTGATGGTTAATCATAATGTATCTACACCTTATTAATCTCTCACAACATCTTAAATATGATCTACAATGCCTACCAAATTTCAATGCTCAATCATGTCCATATTAGGGAGTATACCTTCACAATTTACAAATATGAGTAGACACTTTTGATGTTTTAAAGGTGTTCCATCTAATATAAAACATAATAAACACAAAATAAGGTGTATATAACAATTAAATAGAATATAATAGGCTGAAAAGAGCCTCTATGATCATCCTTTAAGGAGAATTACATGTATTAGGTCTGTAAGTATGACATAGTAAGATTACAGGTTTGAGCCTAGAAAGTTTTATGTTTCCATGAAGATCCAAGTCTATATGAAGAGCATGAAAAAATTTAAATTCACCTTAATATCTCCTTGAAATAATATATATCCATAAATAATATTTTTAATCATATCAAGGTCCAAATTTTCATATGCATACTATCATAAATTCCAAATCAAGAGGTTACAAGCATAATTTCCAAGTTTTTTCATTATTTTCATTGTGACAAAGTGCCTTGAGAATATGGATAGCTGATTAAAGTATAAAAAGGTATGCCATGTTCCAAATTAGTTATCAAAACCCTCAAAAATCTCTCATATCTAAATGATCACCTATAACCACTTCAAGTAGTTTACTAGATGGACTATGTGAAACCAAGAAGAGGACTATGGAGGATTCAAGTGAACACTTGAAGTAATTGAAACCCATTTAAGACATATAAATATATTGAACAATTTATTACATTTCCTTCCAAGGCTATAGTGAGTCAAATATGGCCAAGGAGAATATGACAAGTAAAAGTGAATAGAGGACCTAATGGTCATCTATAGGCCTGCCATAGGCCTAATTGAAGAAAGGACCAGCTGTGTAGTGTTAGATGTAAGTACAAGGGGTTACAACGAATAGTGAGAAGAAGAGAAAATTTTTCAACCATATTGGGATCATCAATAGATTAGACTAGTCTAATAAATCTCATTCTAGTTAACCTAACAGTCTAGGAGTCCAAATGGTCACCTATAGGCTGGTGGCAATCACTATAGGAAAAGAAACATATGAAATATGTTGGTAAAGGAATAAATAATACTATATAAGGTCAAAAATAACATGAATTAATTCTCCAAAAAATTTCAAAGATCATCAAAATGTTAAGAAGCTTATTGAATAGGTTTCCATCTCAAAGTAGAGTTTAGGCCTAATGTGAACCTACTAGTCTGAGTGTGCAAAAATGAAAAAACTTGCAATTTTTTAAAGATATTTGAAGAGTTGGATAGTCTCAAAAGGTGAGTGAGATGTGGGATGAATTTTTTATGAGACCATAAAATGACTTATTATATCCCTGAAATAACATCTTTTTTCCTAGCATAAGAAGTGGATCTAATTGTAGTTTCTGAACTTATGATTTATTTAGAATGAAATAGAGAACTATATCTTGGTTATTTATTTTTAAATTAGTGTCTTATTATTTTTTTATTCTTGTTAATAAATATGTATAAAAATTTGTTAATGTGTATATATGCATCCCATAATAAGCTATATTAGACATGAGCATGAGGGTACCAACCAAATATCAGCTTTGAGGTGAGCTACAGGTACTCTAGACATAACTACAGTTCCACCTAGTCTAGATTTGGACTCACCCAAATTTACTGTGGACTCACTTAGTGCATATTTATGGACTCAACTAGTATCTCTACATCCATATAGTTCATTGATTCAAGACCAGTTCAAAGCATCAAACATCAAGGGAGCCATCATAGTAATTAACAGTTTAAAGAATGCAACTTGAAGAAAATCTATGGACTCTATAGGTCTAAAATATATAGACTCTATAGGTTATAAAATATATGGACTCTATAAGTTCTAAAATCTATGGACTCTACAGGAATAAAATCTATGGACTCTGTATGTCTGAAATCTATGGAATCTATAGGTCTAAAATCAATGGTCTTTGTAGGTTCTAAAATATAATAACTCTTCAAGTCTAAAATATGTAGATGATACAGGTATAAAATATATGAACTCTATAGGTTCTAAAATATACAGACTCTATAGGTTCTAAAAATCTATGGAATTTGTAGTTTTTAAAATCTATGAACTGTGCAGGCATATCTATGGATTGTGTAGGTCGATATATGGACTAGTTTAAGATTGTATCTAAATTTAGATTTGTATAATTTTATTTCATAAATAATTATCTTCACATTTCATGAAGATTGAGATTATGTTTTAAATAGATAATAACATCTCTCTCCATATTTTGTGGAAGATAAAGATAAGCTAGTATATCTAAGTTGTTATATTTCTCTCCATATTTGGTGAAGACATCTAAGATTTTTATTCTTTAATAAGGAGTTGGTTGGAATTAGAGATTATAAATGCAACCTCTCATACCGTTGTAATCAATCTTGGTTATCAATAATACATTTTGAAGCTTTGTGACATAAATCCAATGTTCTGATTAAAATCATCTTTTGAGAAATGAACTAGCCACTCATTCCAAGGAAGATGGATAAATGTATTTTTATTTATTTATTTATTATGTAATTATAATTTTAAATTATTATTATTTATTTTTCATGTAAACATTTATTTTCTGTAAAAAATTTTGTGAACATGTAGGGGTTTTCTATGTTTATCATTTATTTTCAATTCAGTAATTTACATTCATTTATTTTCAACTCAAATAATTTACTTTCTACAAGTATGATTTACTTTTCTACAAAGTGTGGTGTGATTTACTTTCTGTAAGTGTGATTTACTTTTCTATAAAGTGTGATGTGTTTTACTTTCTTGTAAGTGTGATTTACTTTCCTGCAAGTGTGTTTTTTAATTCTTTCAAGTGTGGAGTGTGGTAGAAGAGACCAATCACTAGAGATATCTTTTTCCTATTGCATACATCCTTAGACACCAACCCTGGATTGACACTATTAAATGATGAATTGATGACTCATCATTTTTAACACCATTTCCAAGGAACACGGTGTTATTAAGAGATTCAAAATTTGTTAAAATAACTGTCTAGTGGTAGTAGATAAACAAGTTCCTAGTGAGAGGGAATGTCTCTTTACAAATTTTGTGACAGGAGATAGTTAATGGTTTCTTTAAAATTTATTTTCTTGCAAAATAGATTAGAATTAATTTTTTTGCAACATAGGTTAGAGTTTTTTTTTTATGTAATTAGCTTTAGAAATTTTAATTTCATGCAAAACCTCCCCATGCCATACTAATGTTGTTGTAGAGGAAATAAAAACTGCTAACATGATATGAAAGGATTTAAATGTTGATGCAAGTTGGAGGAAGAAAATGATGATCTAAAATAACATAGAAGATAGAGAAAACTGAGCTGAATTTATGTAGCTATTCACAAAGAGGAATCTAAAATTTATTCCCCTATGCCTAAAATGCCTATTGAAGCATTAATCTACCTGTTTAAGGAAAAGAATTGAGATTGAATATATGGAGGATAAAATATAGTTGCATAAATTTAGATTGCATGCATAAATCTAGGTAGAAAGATAGCATGCATGAAGTTAGTTACATAAATTTATATTTAATGTATAAATCTATGGAAAAGATAGCATGCATGAAGTTATTTTCATAAATCTAGGTGGAAAGATAGAATGCATGAAGTTAGTTGCATAAATTTAGATTGCATGCAAAAATCTAGGTGGAAAGATAGCATACATGAAGTTAGTTATATAAATTTAGATTGCATGCAAATAAGTATCCATGCATGTAGCATTTAATGCAAATAAATTACCATGCATGTGGGTCAACACACAAATCAAACATTGCATGCAAATAAATCTTCATGCATGAAGTTTGAAGATTCTATGTGGGTTAATGGATTTGACAAGAATAAATAAAAGTGAATTATTGATAATTTATGCTACTAATTCCTTGGTATATTATATTTAGATTTTAATAATTCCAAATGAAGACTAACACAAATAATTTGTTTCTATAGACACCTAATCTAGCCACCAATAACCTCCAATCAGGCTTTTGACCAATTTCCACTCAAAATGCACAATTTGGCCTAAAAATAATAAAACACGCTAAATGATGTAAAATTGACATATTCAAGTGCCAATTTTGTCTAGGGTATCCCTAAATTGGGTAATGTAATTTATGGGCCAGCTAACTTTGATCATCTCATTTCGAGTCAAAATGTCAATTTTGCACTTAGGTGCTCTGGATTGCTCTTTCCTATCAAATCTCTTACACAAGATACATGCCTTTATTATTTATTATTGGAAACATATTGAATGGCATAACATATCCAATACATCTAACATTACCTTCCAATTCTGATCCAATGAAATTTTGGACCAATAACAAGACATTCTAATCAATTTGAGTAAATTGTACACAAAGTTCTTAAACATGCGTAAGATATAACTAACCTAAATCAAGGTATAATTAATAATTTTATGAAAACTTATTGAAAAATTATTTTTGGAAATGGATATTGAATATCTACATCATCAAGTGACCTTATTTCTTGGGAAGACATCTCTAGGCCATAAATGTCACAAATATCAAGGTTCATGCCCTCCATGCCTCATCAACCTTCTATGATGCCATCCATGCCTCTTAATTGCTCCTCTATCCCAAATACTGATGAGCCTATTTATCAATTTTAATTGTATAATTGGATTAATCTTTAGCCACACATCTCAATATTGAGATGGATAGTTCAGGTTGATTCTAGACATTCTCAAAAACCTATAAATAGAGAGGTCAAGAACATCATTTCTAAGCTATTTTGATGCAAAGTTATAATGCAAAAATATCTTCAAGGAGCCATTAAAATTAGTGTTACCATGCCAAATTAATTCCAAGCCAAGCCAAGCCAAAGCCACAAGGTGCCAAAGAGAAAACGAGATAGCCAAGCCTCTTTTGATAAAGACTTCATGAGTATAAACCAAGCAAGCCACTACTACAAAGGCATTTAGCACATCCAAAGAAGGTGAAGGAATTATTATGTTTTAGTCCTTATTTTTTAGTTGTATTTGTCATTTTTTTTGTTAACTAAGCTCTCCCTAGTGTAAAGGCCTAGAGATGTTATGCTAGTTAGTGTGCTTCTTTCATTCTATTTTCATTTTGGAACTAACACCATACTAGCCATCCTCTCTTGAGTCAAATTCCTAGATCCACATATGGCACACTCGGTGGGACTAGGTGCATCCCACACATGAAGAATATCATTTTTCTACTTTAAATTATTTATTTGGACCCTTAAAACTCTTGTAAACTAAGTTTCTAACTTTATTTTTCCATTTTTGTTTGCCACAATTTTACGCAGTAACCGACATCAGTTGCATATCTTAACCAACATTGGTTATCAAAATTGACATTGGTTATATACCTATCATCAATCACATTGGTATAACTGATGTTGGTTGGATAACTGACATTGATTATAAAATGTAACCATCATTAGTTATATAAACTGATGTTGGTCACTGTGTTTTTCTTAAAACATAGACCCGAGAGCTCTTTTTCTAAAGTTCACTATTTTATTCAAGGCTAAATGACATGCTAACATTTTGGCTGCATGAACAAGCTTGCCATTTTTTAAACACATGTTTTATATTACCTTTTGCATGCTTAAAAATCAATTAGGAACCTTATTTTGGTGTTTAACAAAAAAATAAATTTTTAATTTTTATGGTGAATGTTTTCAAAGTTTGCAACTAAGATCAAGGGGTCAAATGAACACCACCTCACTTTCCCTTTAGGATTAAAAATGAGCTCACCTTTTCAAAGATTTTTGTATTTACTTGGTTATTTAGATTAATTTTTTGTTTGACAAAAAGAGGGATGTTACATGTATGCTCTTCCATTTGTCCCCTTTAGGGAACCCTTGGAATCAAAAGCGCCATACCTATTTCAAAAAGCCTAGTCCAAGGCTTACAAAGAATGTCATCTAAATAACTCCCTAAAAACTCATCAAAGTTTAGGTAATCCTGAAAATGACCCTAAAGTCTTTCTATTAGTCTTTTATTTCATGCAAACTTAGCTTATGAGGGGGACACCATTACCTCCCGCAAGTTCTTTATGGAAGCTTTGACCCAAGGTTTCATCTACTGACATTGACTTCACTTTCTCCTAATTGGAGTTACACATGAGCATATCTACATTTGGACATTTCACTACACTAAGTTAACAATAGGATGTAGTGGTTGTAAAAAGGACTAGACCTTTTTACAACTAGCCAATGCTACAATCACTCAATTTACATGATTTTTTTTACATTGTTTGGTGTGAAAGTCATTATGCAATAGATTACCCTAGAATGATTGAAATCATGCTAGTTTTAGTCAACCCCATTTTTCCATACCCTTGTTAAGATTTGGATGATTATACTTAGTGTATTTTGGTCATTTATCTTACTTGGTGTTTTTGAGAATATAACTTGTTTGTTTGTTTATAAACCATGTCCAAATCAATTTATTTATACATCACTCTTTTGTCTAAAGAGGCATTATGATATCCATTTTAAAACACACTTGTGAATTGAAATTTTTTCTCAACTTGTTTGTGTGTGCGTCATTGGAGTTGTAGAGGGTAGTATTATGCTACCCAAATCATGTCAAACCATTCTGTCTTTGAGTCTTTGAAACATATTATTGGCCACATAATTTGAGCTTTCTTACTCCATTAGGCTACTCAATTTATTTCAAGACTTTTTTCACCTTGTATCAAAATCCATTTGTTTCAAACCATGTCATGTCTACCATTTGGACCTTTGTATTATGCCATCATACTATCCAATCTTGTCTAGCTTGTCTGATGAAATCCTAGTTTTCAACATTGAGTTTTTAATTAGCCTTGTCAAGTTTAGATTCAAACATTGATTGATTTTTTCTTAGGCCTCAATTCATGGAGCCGATACATATATCTTTCTCTTTTAGGTTGCATAACTTCAGTTAGTTGATTTCCCAAATTTGAAAACTATTGATGGTTTGTGTGTTTAATACCTATCCTCATCATTGTTTGTGCCTTTATTTGGGAGAACACAACCTTTCTCAAAGATCCTTTTGTGTTATGCCTTATGCCAAATTATCATGTTTATGTTTGATTCCATGTGCTAGGTCTATGTCAAAGTTATTTCCAAACTTGTTAGATTAAAGCAAATCTAATTAGCCTTTATTTCAAGTCTAGCTTTTGATGTCATTTGGTCAAAAGTCCTAGCATGCCTGTTTGTTTGAGCCTAGATTTTGAATCTACATTTGGACAAAAGACTTAGAAACTCAAATTTTTCATTTCCTAGTTTAGACCTTGTTTAGAACACTTTTACCTAGACCTTTGACATGCCAATTTTTATTTAGATGCTTGACCTTGTGTGCATATGACATTTGACATTAGACATTTGATGTTAGATTGTTTTATGCCAAGTCTTAGCACAAACCATTTTGGAGATACAAATCCACTTTAAAACTATTTTGGAGATACAAATCTACTTTTAAACCACATTGGAGATACAAATCCACCCCTTTGACCAAGTTAGACCAAGTTTGAGCCATTTGTCCTTTCGACAATTTTTTAGAGTTTGTGGAACTCTAAGCCTTTTTGTTTTGGATATTTCATCATTTAAATGGATATGTGTAGCTAAACTTATGGTGGAGTCACTTAAAATCCAACTTATGATATAATGGATACATAAAATGACTTTTATGGCTTTAGTCAAGACCATAATGATGCTAATATGGTTTGTGAGACATATTTTTATCTGCCGCATATTAATCATTCATGGGAATAAAGTCACAAAACAACTTACAATCCAAATCAAGACCTTGATTGGTATGAAGAAGCTTGTGAAGAGGAATTTAAAGACCCAACTATAGATAATGTTGTTTGGGATATGAGTTCATACCCTCTTTACAATAATTAGTACATGGAACACAATCAAGAACTAGCTTATGAAGCAACTCACAACTAGGATGATATGGTTTATGAGGAAGACTTTGCTTTGGATTATGTGAGTAATCAAGCTCCACCACATCATACCATTTATATTCTAGGACCACAATGTCACACCATTCCCATACCAATACCTCATCCTTTGCTTTGTGTAAGCAACCAAGCTCCATAATGCCCTACCATTTCTATACTAGGACTTCATCTTTTAGTTTATATGAGCAATCAAGATCCATAATGCCCCTTCATCATTCCAAGACCTGGTCTTTTGGCTTGTGTGAGCAATCAATCCCCATAGAACCCTATTTTTACCATCTTAGGGCTTTGTCCTTTGGCTCATATAATAAATCATGCTCCCCAAGGCCCTACCATTATCCAACCATAAGTCGTTCCTCATCTAGTACTAATCCCATCCAAACCTCAACCCATCCAATCATTCAAAGACCAAGCTATGTTCAAAACTAGTATTTTCCAACTTATTGGAAATAAAATCCTAGATAACCAACCAATCTAAGATATTTTTGTTGAACTAACCACTTATGATAAGTCAACATATGATGGATTACCTATTGATCATATCCCAGTTGTCAAGGAGTCTCACACTGATGAGCCAGTCTTTATTGAGTCACTTCTTAATGATTATAATTACCTTTGGGTAAATCATTACATTGATCATGTGCCTATTTTTTAAGAGCCTCCTATTGATAAGCTAATCTCTAAGGAGTTGTCTCTTGACCTATTTCCCATCCTAGAGGAGTCTCACTTTGACAAACCAATTTCTGTGGAGCCCATTATGCCATCACAAGTTGTTACTGATCCAATACTAAAAATTATACCAGACATCATTATAATAGAGTACCTATCAGATGAAGAATTAAAGTTAGATTCAGGTTCTATTCTTGAATCAACATCAGATTTAGCATCATAATCAGAATCAACATCAGTCTCAGCATTGGATTCAAAGTCCCTTGAGTTAGAATCAAATTTAGAAGAAGAATATGTTCATGGTTATTACAATATTGGTTATGCATGCCTTGTAGATCTATTTTAATACATTTTTTATCCTTTTATATTTTTTTTAGGATGAGTACTTTATCTTTGACATACGTTATCCTAGTATCTTCTATGAGGATTATGTAACCTCTCCCCAATCCATTACCATTCCATAGGCCATTACCATCAACCCAAATAACCATATCATTGACATTCCATCTCCCACAAGTGTCTATTGGGATTGATAGAATCACACTTTATTGAACTACATACATAGTGATATAGCAGTTGAAGAAGAGAAAGGAGGCCAAGACCACATTCATATAGCAGAAAAACACTCTCCTAATAAAATATTTTTAGAGGCACTAGGGGACAATCAAAGTCAGAACTCAACATCTTCTAGTGAAATTTTTTTAGAAGTGCTAGAATAAAATCAAAGTCAAAAGCCAATGTTCATTAGTGAAACTTTCTCAAAGGTGCTACAGGAAAATCAAGATAACTTCATTGGTGAAAACCTCATTGAGGCACCAATAGTTGAGCATAAAACTTCTTCACTATTGGATGAAGATAAAGTCAAAGATCAAATCAGAATAACTTTTTATCTAAAACCTAATTAGATGGTGGCTACTCTCAATCCCAAACAATATAAAAATCTAATGGTCCTATCGATAGAACAAGTCTTCAACCTTGACACAACCAAAGTTATGTTGAATCTAGCATCAACAACATTACATGTGATTGAACATCTCGATCTTCATTTATTTTTCCACCATTATAAATTATATTATCATCTACCATTCCATTTAATAATCAAACCTACCATCCATTATTTATCTTTTTTTACAATCTACGGCCACACTTTCCTTTGTAGAGGCTATAAATATACCTTATCTTGGCACTTAAAGGAATAAAAATCAATGACCAATGAAGATCAGAAAAGCATTCTTGACAACCAAATCTATAGGCCATTTTTGAGGGAGCAATTATTTAGACAAGGTGTGGGATAACAATTAACATGATCAAGTATTCTATTTATATCATTTATTGATTAGGACATGCATCTCCCCATCAATAGGAACAACAAAATCAAAAACCACACCCAGGCCAAAAATATGTACCATGTCATTTCCATTGTTACATATCCATTTTCCATTATCACATACTCCTACCTTTTAACCCATCACTTAGGGAAAAACCCTCTTACCATTTTATCCAATTTCTCAAACCATCATTATCCTTAGCAAAACCATTCCATCCTATCTAGACTAAATCCTATTTTTAGTCATCCTATCTAATCCTATTTTGATCTTGGTTACTTTGGTTCTTCCCACACCTATTATGGGGGGATTCCAATCAGGTTTCAATAGTCAATCAAGTCCATGTTTACAATGATAGTCTATGAAAGTAGTGTGATAGTTGATTTAGCAAGATATATTTCATCCTATCAAGTTTGTGAGCCTAATATAACTTCCTATAGACAAATCAGTGCTTCACCAGTCTTGCTACTAATTATAACCACTTATGGGAAAATTAATATCATTAACCTATGCCTTTATATCCTAGTTATAACCACCTATGAGAAAATTAGGTGCAACACTTGTTTACCATGCATTGTCACACCACCTTACCATTATTATTTTCATTTGACTGGCCACTTTCTAGATTTTAAAACTTATTGGGACCTAGTTGGTTTTTCCTTGAATTTTATGTGGATGGAATTATTATAACTTGAGGTCATTTTAGGACTATGTAGGTCATCCTCAATTTATATTGAGGTCACTTTAGTCCCCATTTGCATATGCTCTCACCATTTTATGAGAAACCTAAGCCAAATGATCTTGTCATTTTGTGAGCAGGTATCTTGTCATTCTCTAATGAGTTAAGATACCTCAAAATTTTGAAAAAAAAATATAATATTTCAAAATCTAAAACTATTTGTCCTATCTAAGCCTAGTCAGTTATCCTTGATCTACCTTATTGGGGCATGGTCATTATTATGATTATTTCTTTTGCTTTTGTTTTTAGGCTTTCTATTTATTTATTTGTTCACTTCCCTATTTGTTTGCTTTCATAACTTTTGCCTTGATTTAGTTTATATGTGTTCATTGTGTGATTCCTTGAGCACATTATTCTTGATTCTATCCATATTCATACATCAACATTGTCATCATGGTTTTTATCATTGGTGAATTATTTTAAAGTGTTTATTAGATATCGAGAGTCAGTCCTTATGCATTTTTTAAACAAGTCTTCATGGTGTTCTATCTGAAGCCTGCCATCACATCTACAACCAAAATTAGCTTCAAAAAGGTCTATAATCAATGGAGATGTAGAAGTTTCTCCTTAGCACTTTGGTAAATTATCCCATCCCACCCTTGATCAAATTAACCCATTAACCATTCTAGTTATATAATTGGTAATAAGGAAGAGAATATGCTCATTAATAGGTATAATTAAATCATTTATAATGATCAATCTTATTCGTCTATCCATCTCTTTCATCACTTTGCATCCACTCATCTTTAATCTATATTCCAAGTTATATCCTTGAGTTATGCTTGTTAATCATCCCTAACTAGGGCACAATCATCTTTAGCCAATTCAGGTACTCATAATTATTATAACCACCTATGGGTAAATCATTATTTTTACTTTTATTCTTGATTATAACTGCCTTTCGGCAAATCAACATATTTTTTACATCAATACATGTAAGCATTTTTCTTATCTATATTAATCTTAACCATGGGTTAATTCCACATTTATTTTGGTTTCTTTTTGAGGGACCATCCATCAGCAAATGTAATAGTCACTCCCTCGAGGGAGCATCATCATAGGCTTACCAAAACCATTTAGAGCTTTATTCTTCAACCATCATCTTCTTTTTGGCATACACGCCATTTATCATTCTTTGATAAGACATTGATTTTCCTATGATTAGCAACATCTTTCCAAATAGGGGCAAACTGTAGACACCTAAATCTGGCCACTGATAGCCTCCAATCAATCTTTTGACCAATTTTCACTCAAAATGCACAATATGACATAAAACACTAAAACATACTAAATGATGTAAAAATGACATATTCAAGTGTTGATTTTAGCCAGGATATCCCTAAATGGGTAATATAATTTATGGGCCAACTAACTTTGATTAGTTCATTTTAAGTCAAAATGCCAATTTTGCACCTAGGCGCTCTAGATTGCTCTTTTATATCAAATCTCTTGCATAAGATGTGTGCCTATTTTATTTTCTATTGGTAACAACCTAAATAGGATAAAGGATCCAACACATCTATCATTGCCTTCCAATTCTAATCCAATAAAATTTTGGACTAATAACAAGGCATTCTGATCAATTTGAGTAAATTCTACATAAAGTGCTTAAAAATGCTTAAGAGTTAATTAACCCAAATCAAGGCATAATTAATAATTTCATGGGAACTTGTTGAAAATTTATTTTTGGAAATGGATATTGAATATTTTCATCATCAGGTGACCTCATTTCTTGGGAAGACATCCCTAGGCCATAAATGCCACAAGTATTAGGATTCATGCCCTCCATCCCTCATCAATGCCTTCCATGATGCCCTCCATGCCTCTTAATTTCTCCTCTATCCCAAATATTGATGATCCTATTTATAAAATTTAATTACATAATTGGATTAATCCTTAGCCACACATCTCAATCTTGAGATGAAAGATTTAGGTTGATTCTAGACATTCTCAGAAATTTATAAATAGAGAGGCCAAGAACATCATTTCTAAGCTATTTTGATGCAAAGTTATAATGCACAAATATCTTTAAGGAGCCATTGAAATTAGTGTTACCATGCCAAATTAATTCCAAGCCAAGCCAAAGCCATAAGGTGCCAAGGAGAATAGGAGATAGCCAAGCCTCCTTTGATAAAGACTTCACGAGCACAAACTAAGTAGGCCACTACTATAAAGGCATTTAGAGAATCAAAGGAAGGTGAAAGAATTCTTGTATTTTATTCCTTACTTGTTAGTTATGTTTGTCATTTGTTTTTGTTAACTAAGCTCTCACTAGTGTCTAGGCCTAGAGATGTTATGATAATTAGTGTGTTTCTTTCATTTTGTTTTCATTTTGGAACTAACACCATACTAACCATCCAATCTTGAGTTAAATTATTAGATCCATAATTTCTATAAGGAGAAGCTTGGATGTTTCATTTGAAGCCCAAGAATACAATGGTCAACGAATAAGAATGTCCTACAAATATTAGATGGGTTAATATTGATTTGAATAGAAATATTAATATCAATAACAAGGCTAAGGCTAAGGTATTGACATTAGCATTATAACAGAGACTTTGATCTAGTCTTTTATTGTTAGGACTAAGAAATACCTTGATCTAATGCAATAATAGCATCAAGGATATCCTACAGTACAATCTTATATATGGAAAATATTCAAGTATATTTTTTTGTAATCTATTTTATTTTCAATTTAGCATTCTCATATCATTTCTCCATTAGATACTATTCATACAAATAATAGGTCATTGTATATTCTTTCTATCCATGTATTATAATTTAAGTTATGTTAGATTTTTATAAAACTAATAGCTAATTTTAAATAAATATTTTTAAAGATCTATCATTATCCCTGTGTATATCACAGTTAGACTTTCCTTCTCAACCTATAAATAAAAAATATTTGATAAAATTTATCCTCATTTCATTCCATCCATTATTCAAACCCATATCGACCAATCATATTAATAAAACTTATATTAGGGATTTCTTGTTTCCATAATAAAAATCCATTAGAATTTTTGAATCACCAATCATTCTTACATAGGCTGAACTGCAATCTTCCACACATATTTAAATGATTCATTTTAATGGTTTATTTTTGGCATTTATATATTTTTTGACATTGCTAATATTATGCTTGGTTGGAAAGGTCTTGTTTATTTCTAGTTTTTTACAGGGTACTTTCATTACAAGGAGTCATTTTGAAGATGAAAATTTATGTTCATGACTTCAGAAAGTAATTGATTCATTATCCTAAATTACCTTTGACAACAACATGCAATACAATTCTAAAGTTTCTATCATAAGTTTTGGTCATCACTCCATAGACCAATGTTAGAGAATGTCAACATATAAAAAATTATATGTTACATTTGTAAGCAGTATGAAGATGCATAAAGTCTATGGCTAACATTTTCTATGTCATCAATTTTCAAAAAAAAAAACACCAAAAATGAAAACCCTCAGGCATTGTTGGTAGTCTTGATTTGAAAACCAACATGTTGGTAGACCAAGTACTGGAAAAATGAGCCTTTATTAGAAAACAAATTTTATAGACTAATCAAGGGCAAAAAAAGGGGGGGTAAATCTGAAAATTAGTAATAATTGCTTTTTTCACCTGCAATAAATACTTGGTTGCTGAATTTTTATGCTCTCATTTTTAGCATTGCTTGGGCTTCCATTCTCCAAACATATTTTTCATGCTCCATGGGATTGACATCAAAAAAATACAAGGAGAATTAAAGTTGTGCCAAGGTATCTAGTTTCTTTTATTTCACTTTTAAATTTACTTGTAAGTTTTATTATTAAAAAAAGATCTATTTTTTTGGGAAGAAGGAAAAAGAATTAAATATCTCCACACTTTATACATATTTGCATTGGCATGCATGGGATTAGGTGTGGGAGAGAAGGAGAAAGAAAATAGTCTCAGCAATAAATAAAGAATGGGGCTTAGTAAAATCAAGTTAATTACTTTGATAATGGTTTATAGTTTTCAAAAAAATTCAAATATTTCAAGCATAAAAATTTATTTTTTTGGTCAAAATAGAGTTAGGTAAGAACAATAAGAAATTATCATCATAAAAACCTACTCTCACCTTATTAAAAAAATGGGGGCAACATGATAATTTCACACAAGAACTTGTATCAAAGAGAAATCAAGGATAGAAGGAAAATTTCCATAGAAAACCCTATCCTTAACAAGTGTATTTTGTTGACCACTTTCATTAGAAATTTTTTCCTATGAAATCCAAGAGGATTATACAAGATAAAAATCATTTTACTCATGCAAAGTCAAATTTAAAAAGCCTATTAGAAAATGAGAACATCTAATTCATGCATTTGTATCCTAAAACATTTTCTAATAAAAGAATGACATGCATGAGGTTATGTGTGGAATGGATGATGAGACCATAAAATAGCTCATTATATCCATGAAATAACACCCTATTTCTTTGCATAAGAAGTGGATCTAAGTGTAGTTTATGAATTTATGATTTATTTATAATGAAATAGAGAACTATATCTTGGTTATTTCTTTATAAATTGGTTTCTTTTTTTTATTGATTCTTGTTACTAAATCTTTGAATTTTTTTGTTAATGTGTATATATGTAGCATATAATAAGCTATATTAGACATGAGTATGAGGTACCAACCAAATATTAGCTTTGAGATGAGTTATAGGTACTCTAAACATAGCTATGACTCACTTAGTCTAGTTATGGACTCATCCAAATTTACTATGGATTCACGGAGTTCATATCTATAGACTCAAACAGTATCTACATCCATATAGTTCATTTATTGGAGCCTAGTTTAAAGCATCAAACATTAAGGGAGTCATCATAGTCATCAATAGTTCAAAGAATGAAACTTGAAGAAAATCTACAGACTCTATAGGTCTAAAATCTATGAACTATGTAGGCTCTAAAATCTATAGACTCTACAAGTTTTGAAATCTATGTACTCTACAGGTCTAAAATCTATAGAATCTATAGGTCTGAAATCTATGGACTCTGTAGGTCCTAAAATCTATAGAATCTATAGGTTCTAAAATATACGGACTCTATAGGTCTGAAATATATGGACTTTGCAAGTCTAAAATCTATGGACTCTATAGGTTTTAAAATATATAGACTCTGAAAGTTTTGAAATCTATGAAATCTGTAGGTTTTAAAATCTATGAACTATGTAGGAATATCTATGGATTGTGTAGGTCTATCTACGGACTAGTTCAATATTGTATCTAAATTTAGATTTATATAATTTTATTTCATAAATAATTAGCTTCATATTTCATGAATATTAAGCTTATGTTGTAGATAGATAATAATGTCTCTCTCCATATTTTCTGGAAGATTGAGGTAATCTAGTATATCTAAGTTTTTATATTTATTCCCATATTTGGTGGAGAGAATCTAAGATTTTTATTCTTGAATAAGGAGTTGGTTGGAAGCATGAGATTATAAATGCAATGCTACGCCCCTAACCTATCACATGCATGAGGATAGTATTAGCCGACTTATGGCTTACTTATCCTTCTTTGACATTATATTATGGCTGACTTGTGGCCGACTTGTGGCTTTCTTTAGATTAGTAGGTCGGCCTATGGAGTAACCATGGCCTAGTTAGACTATATATAGGAGGTAGTGTGTAATCATTTATCATCATTGTGAATTCTATTGATATTGAAGCTTGTGGAGGTTGCCCCCTCGAAGTGGCTTATCTATTATAATATTTTCAGATATATTTCAGTCATATTTGGATATAATTCTGCTGTTATACTGAATTCTTGAAGTAATTTCATTACAAGTGGTATCAGAGCTGCGATTTGGGCAATCTTGTGGGTGAAACACTAATTTTGATATATATAAAAAATGGTTGCGAATTTCTCAGAATTGTTTTTACGGAAGGTCCAAAATAATTACATAAATATTCCATTAAAATTTCAGATCATTTTGATCTGTTTTTCAAAAGTTATCTCTATTTTATGATTTTTCATAAAATTGCTCTATTGTGCGCAATTCAAAGAATTTTTCTGAGTTGTTTACATTTTTGGAAAGTTTAGAAAAATTTGGATACAGTTTGTTCTTTGTATATTTTGAATTGAGGCCGACATAATTCCAAAATCGCTTGATCAAAGTTGGGTCAAAATTGTCAATAAGGGTCAACATTGTAAAACCCTTTTATGGCAGGTCCACAAACTCGGGGCCGAGGAAAGGGGGCTGAAACTCCAGGAAAAACTCCTAACAAGGATGAAATGGAGTTAGAATAGGGGTGTAATAGACCCTTTGTACCAGGTTTTTCTGACATAGATCACAAAGTGAGCCAGCTTGACTATAGTATGCAAGGCATTCAGAATGAGGTGCAAGACCTACAATCTAATATGCAATCCATACAAGATAGTTTGGGATATATCATGACAGCTTTGAATATTAATCAATCAAATCATCAAGCTAACTCTATTTCACAAACCCACCAGGGTGGTTCTCCTAACCAGTCTACTTCAAATCCAACTCCATGGCCACAGAAGAACCTATTACCAAAAGTGGATATGCGCAAATTCGATGGAAAAGATCCAATCAATTGGATAAACCAAATGGAGAGTTTTTTTGACCTACATCAGATTCCACTTGGGCAGAAGGTCACCATGGCATCTTTGTATCTTGAACCTGATCAATTCATTTGGTATCGATGGTTGTGTAATCAAATGAAAAAGATGGGTCTCAATGTCACTTGGACAATTTTTCAAGAGCAGCTACAATTACACTATGGCAATAGTGTGACAGATAATTACTTCAGCCAACTAGCAAAATTGCGACAAACTAGCTCCGTCAGGGATTATATTCATCATTTTCAGAATCTATCCTTACGTGTGGAGACAATTTCTGATGCAAACTTGAATGACCTATTTTTGGGTGGACTCAAGGACCACATTCAACATGAGGTACGCATGTTTAATCCACCTAATATTTTTGAATCTATTCTCCTAGCACGTAGAGCTGAGGAAAAATTCCTAGCCAACAAGAGACAGCCATTCACTCATTTCAAAGATCGTAGCATATCATCATCAGCATTTCCTCCACCTACTAGATTGACCCCTCAACAAATTGAAGAAAAGCGTGCAAAAGGATTATGTTTTGGTTGTGATAGCAAGTGGAGTAAAGGACATAGATGTGCTGAGAAGAAGTTATTCTACATTGAGGGACCAAATGAAGATGAAGAAGCAGATGATGCCTCTAATGATGATGAGGAAGATATAGAGGAGGTACATGAAGATTCCCACCCTACAATCTCTTGTCATGCACTTGCAGGTATTAGCACTCCACAAACTCTTAAGGTGGTGGGATTCCTCAAGAAACAGAAGATGACAGTGTTGATTGATTCAGGGAGCACACATAACTTGTGGCCGACTTGTGGCTTTCTTTAGATTAGTAGGTCGGCCTATGGAGTAACCATGGCCTAGTTAGACTATATATAGGAGGTAGTGTGTAATCATTTATCATCATTGTGAATTCTATTGATATTGAAGCTTGTGGAGGTTGCCCCCTCGAAGTGGCTTATCTATTATAATATTTTCAGATATATTTCAGTCATATTTGGATATAATTCTGCTGTTATACTGAATTCTTGAAGTAATTTCATTACATACAACCTCCCACACCATTGTAATCAATCTTGGTTATCAATAATACATTCTGAAGCTTTGTGACATAAATCTAGTTTTTGATTCAAATCCTCTTCTGAGGAATGAGTTGGCCACTCATTTTAAGGAAGATAGATAAGTGCATTTTTATTTATTTATTTATTATGTAATTATGATTTTGAATTATTAGTATTTATTTTTCATGTAAACATTTATTTTATATAACATTTTTTGTGAACATTCAGGGGTTTTCTATGTTTATAATTTATTTTCAATTCAACAATTTACATTCATTTATTTTCAATTCAAACAATTTACTTTCTACATGTGTGATTTACTTTTATGTAAAGTGTGGTGTGACTTAATTTCTTGCAACTATGATTTAATTTTTTCAAATGTGATTTAATTTTATGTAAAGTGTGGTGCGATTTACTTTATTACAAGTGTGATTTACTTTCTTGTAAGTGTGATTTTCAATTCATGCAAGTGTGAAGTGTGATAGAAGAGACTAGCTACTAGAAATCTCTTTCTTCTATTGCATAAAACCTTGGACACCAGCCCTGGATTCACATTATTAAATGATGAATTGATGACTTATCAAAATTTCTATGAATTTTGAGTCACTAATAAAATGAGAAAGTACTTAATGAGGTTTGTTAGGGTCACCTCAATGTAACTATCCACAAACCCTGATTAAGGCCTAAGTCAAGTTACAATGGGTTTAAAAGTTTAATCCCTTAAGGAGGCCACTTTTCCATTTCTATATAGGTGGTAAATACCCCACTTACATACACACAACTCAAAAAAAATATTTTTATAACCCATAATATAAAGTTAGCCTCCTTGAGCTCTCGTACAAGATTATTTTATCTGAGAGGCCTAATTTCTTCACATGAGTTCTTGGAGGACAAGTTACATGGGATGAAATGACTATTGGAAATGTTAGTGGGCCCTCCCTACTCCAACCTATTTTATTATTTTAAATATCAGGGATTTGTCCTTTATGAATATTCCTTAACAATACTGACCACCTAAAACCTTGCTAAAGCCTTTCTAAGAACCCAATGGAAGAGATATATCTATAGTCACCCAAAATGGATTGAAATTAACTATAAACCACTTTTATGACCTTTTTGGCTGTCCTATTAATCTGAAAGAGTAAATTAATGGCACATGTGAGCTAACATTATATGAAAAAATGACCTGAAAAGCCTTTTTTGAGTCATTTTTATAGGTTTTGAGGTCAATATGTCTTCCTAACTATGGGTAGATGATCCTTAAACCAAGGTATGGGTGTTATGATATTTATAAATTCATTTGAGGATCTTCCATAGTAATGGTGTAGGCTTCAAGTAGTTAAATAGGTCTCAATGAAGGAATATGACCAAGGTGTGATCAAGAAGATAAGGTACAAACCTATTTCAAGGTATTGTGACTCAAAATATTATCATAGAATCTAAAAGAGAACCTAATGAAATATATGTAGGATCTAAAATTCATGGATCAATATAAGATCATTCTTGACTCTTCTTGAAGTTTCTATGATATAATAGTTCTTTACATTCTTTCTTGACAAGCAAAGGTGAATACTATAGTTATAAGGTGTTTTTTAAGGCTTAAACAAAATTACATAACTTGATGCAGCAATTCCATGAAGTAGGCATCTATGATAGAGGTCTTGAGGACAGAAAACTAGACCTTGTTTGAGTGATCAAATCCCAATAGCAAAGAGTGTGGGCTATGAGGGGTCTGAAGTTCATGTTCAAATCTCACATGAAGGAGAAGAATTTAAAGATGTTAGGGTTGGAGTAGAATGCCATCAAGTGTGCTAAGTGTCAAATGGAATAATTGAAACTACCCTAAAAGATTCAAATGTGTGTCAAATATGCAAAGTTGTAACTCCATAGAGAGGGAGTTAGATCCAAGAAGCTTAGGTCTACCAAGATAATTTTTTATGCCACTCTTCATGAAGAGTCTCATAAACACTTGGCCTAAAAGACTAAGAGGCAAGTTGAAAACACACTCTTAGTAAAAATAGTGTTGATTTACTTCTCATTTTTAACTAATTTGATGATGAGAGTATCATAATGAACTCCTTTTATGACCACCTTCTCTCTCTCTTTCCTCTTGATATAAAAAAAGCCTTGAATGGAATTGTAAAGACACCTTTGATAGTTATGGTGAACCCCAAACCAATTTGTAATTGAATATATCTTGAAAAAATAAAATAAGTTGATTTTATTTACTTAAATGCTATATCATGTGTGAATTCATAAAGTTGTTGAGCTTGTCTAGTGAATAGTTAGCTTTCTTAACATGTTATCCATAGTTTCTCACCATTATGCATAATATATAGTTATTACAAGTTTTTTTTAGTGTTCTCCCATGTATGTAAGGTTTAGAAGTGGAATCACATCAATTGCATATTTACAAGATAATTTTTGCCCTCTTAAGTGTTTGTCATACATCTATATACCTCTCAATTAAATATTATTGAAATAATCCTATCAAGGTTGTAGGTTATGTGAAAGATATAGCTTCATTGTCTCAAATAGTGTATGTTAATTAAAATAGAGGAATCATTATATTGGTGCATCACCTCCCTAATTTAGTTTGCTTTTGTTACTCTCTCCCTTTTCCATTCAAGTAATATTTTAGTGATAGTTTCAAGGTGATAGAATCAATATAGCTAGCCTTATCAAGAGGTTATCTTTAGTTATAATGTCACCCATAACTTTAACGAGTCCCCATGTTATCACTTAAGTGAGGAGACTTGAAAACCATCCTCAAAGGTGTAACATTTGATGATAACAATAACCTCATTAGTATGTTTTTCATTATCAATATTGGTATCATCATGTTCCACAGGGTTAGATACTTCAATAGATTTTGACATCTTAGGCTTAAAAGGGGGAATTTAAATGTGTTCAATAGGCACACCTCCAATCTAGGCTGTGCCTAGGTTGTACGTAAAATGTTTTTGTAGGTCTTTTTCCCACTGAGTTTTGCCTACATATTTGTATTAGCTTACTTATGGATTTAGAGTTCATTTGGGTTACTTGGGAATATTAGTCTCACAATCACTGAAATGTGTGGTATCTTTATCTCTTTAACCTATATATGCACCTCTCTCCCTTTGCATTAATCATTTAGAATGATATGGAGTATTTTATTTTCTCTCATTCCTTTTCAATATTCTTTTATGTATAATTTAATTTACTAGAAGATTTAGTGTGATGTGCACTTGCTCGAGTCGTGAGATCACTCCGTCATGTGCTTTAGTTTATCTAGTGATCTTGAATATAACTCTTATATGGTATCAGAGCTCTAGGTATATCATATTGAAAACCATTATTTTTTTGTTGTTCATTATTGAAATATTGAGTAGATATTATATTTTGTATTCATGATTCAAGGCATTTTAGTGAGAGAAATTATGGATTATTTGAGCTACTTAGTTGTGAGTTGTGACAACTTTAAAAATTATAAGAGCTGTGAACTTTGAACCTTTATATAATCAATTCATCTCCATTATTAAATACATTATGTTTAGTTTCTACTCTCTTTTATATTTTTTAATTCAATAATTATGTGTGTTCGCTTTATAGTGACTGGTCTTGGACATCTAATTCTAGACAATTCTCAAATGGTATTAGAGAATAATGGGCCCCAAATGAAAACATATGCCCCAAAATAAGTACCAAACTTATAGGGAGGATGTTAAATTATGTTTTAGATAGGTTTGTTAATAAGTACAAGGCTAGATTGGTAGCCAAAACATTTTCACAAGTAGTCAACATTGACTACTTAGAGACCTTTACACCCATGGCCAAGATGACTTCGATCAGACTCACACTTGCTATAGCCACAACACATGGATGGAGTGTACATAATATGGATATGAAGGGTGTATTTCTTCACATATACATTTAGGATGAAATCTACATGGAACAACCACCTAGTTTTTTTAGGATTCTTATTTAGTGTGCAGACTTAAGAAATCCATTTATGGCCTCAAATAGGTCCCTTAGGCCTATTATGCTAAAAATGGATTACTTCCTTCCTTCTTACTTTAGGTTTCAATAGATTCCACTCAGACCCTAATGTGTACTTATTATAGTAGGATGATTCATTGTTGATACTAGTTGTATATGTTGATGACCTTTTGATCATAGGGAGTTCTTCGACTATCTCACTAGTGAAGAAAAATATTTAGGACAAATTCACCATGACTGACTTGGGCCTACTACACTACTTCCTTGGCATTAAGATCACTCAGGTAGATTTAGGGATTTAATTTTCATAGCCTAAGTACTCTCTTGATCTTTTGGCATAGTTTCATATGGTTGACTATAATCCATCTCTGATTCCATTCTTATTTAGAGTTAATCTTGAGGTAGATTGTTCTACTACATTGGTTGATGCTACCTTGTATCAACAACTTGTTGGAAATTGTATTTAATTAACTCACACAAGACCTGACATCTCTTATGCTATTAGAATTATTTTGAGATTCATAAAAGAACCTCATGAGTTATACCAAAAAGTGGCTAAGAGGATATTTCACTAAATTTAGGGTTTACACAGGTATGGGATATGTTATAGGGTTGGTTTATATTTTGACTTAGTTGGCTACACAGACTCAGATTAGGTTTGTGACACTAAGAGTTATAAGTCTACTTTATGATATAGTTTCTCATTGGGTTCTATCCCCATCAGTTGGTTGAGCAAGAAGTAGAACACTATTTCTTTATCTTCCATAGAGGTAGAGTATAAGGGATTTGTTATCATAGCTACTAAGGCTATTTGACTTCAAGGGATTCTTTATGAGCTTGGTATCAGGATCAGGTAGCATATAGTCATATTTTGTGACAACCAGAGCACCATCAAAATTAGTAGGAATCTGATTCTTCATCAGAGGACTAAACATATCAAGATTCACATGCACTTCATTTAGGATTTGATTTATGAGCAGGTCATCAACTTAGTGTTTTATCAGTCTTCAGAGTACGGTGTTGATATCCTCACCAAATCCTTCATCGAGAGAAAGTTAATTCATCTATGATATTTTTTTGGGGTGCAATCCACTTTAGCATCTTCATCATCTTCAAGGGGCCTTATAGCTTCTTCACTTCTTATATGTCTCTCTTTTTGGGTGGAGTTTTTCCTATGAGTTTTCTTGTTTTCTCTACTTTATGAGAGATTGCTTTGTACATAGGTACCTTATCAAGCCTTATTATTAGGACTCATTTTTTTGTATCATCACTCACCTAAGCTAAATTTATAATGGGTGTTAATGTATGTATTTTTTCCATTGGGTTTTACTTACATAGTTGTATTAGCTTGCTTAGAGTTGTAGAGGTCATTTGAGTTACTTGGGAAGATTAGTCCCACATTCAATAGAATGTGTGGTATGTTTCTCTCTCCAACCTATATATGCACCTCTTTCCCTTTATATTCATCATTTAAGATGATATGGAGTATTTTATTTTCTCTCATTCCTTTGCAATATTCTTCTATGTATGATTTCATTTACTAGTAGCTTCATTGTTATGTGCACTTTTTTGACTTGTGAGATCACTCCATCATGTGCATTCATTGATATGGTGATCCTAGATACAAATCTTATATAAAATAATGTAAATAGGAATTGATAAATTATAATAATATGAAACTCTGGGTGAATGAAAAGTATATGAATCATAAAAGTTTACATTCATATGCATTAAGGTTTAACAATAGTAAAAACATTAGAAAACCCTAAGTGACCTAGGGTTTGGATTTCAAATATTGGGTTCATCAAATGTTTAACCTTAAAATAAAAAATCTAAGGATTTGGTGTTAGCCTTAAATTATATTAAAGGAGTATATAGAAATGAAATTCACAAGGGTGATAATCAAATTTTTAGCAAGCCAATTGAGTTCTAAACTTGGATATAAACATATGCTAAATTCATAAAATTGAGATGGTCTAAATATGAAAAGTACAACTATGCTTAATATCAAAATGATATAAAAAAATAAGTTATTTAGCTATTTATGATGCTATAGTAGTTATGGACCTAAAACATGGAAAAAAATTTGGATGGTGATTATGGAACATTTATCTAATTCTAGTAATTTGACTTTTGGAGCCATAAACATTAGTGTCAATCTGGGATGGTTATATAGATGATATTATCTAGGTTTGACATAAGTTCCATATATGAAATACTTGTTGAAAAAGGAAGCCACCACTTGGGTGATTCTATATTAGACTTCACCTTCAATTTGGTGTATTCAAATCTGGCTCATGGACTATCACTCTTCATGAAATGGCAAAACCCTAGTTCTCCATCTTCATAGTGACCTAGGGTAAAATTGGGTTAGTGGACACATAGTGTCGATTTAACCCAAAATACCCTGATGTTAGTGGGATATCTAATACTATAGAAGAGGGCCTTAGACTGATGTAGTTCTCCCTTGTGTGTTGGATTGTGTGTGAATCATGCAATATGTGAAAACCATGTAAAATAGTGATCTAGCTTGTAACTTATAAAATCAAGGTCTTGGTCTACTCCATTAGTAATTTAAAATTGTAGATGTGTTTTCCATATGATTGATATAGAAATTGGGAAAGTTTTGCTCAATTGAATGCTTGATAGACTAATTTTGATAAGTTGCCTTGGTCTATTTACGTGTTTTCTAGGTGAATAATGAATGAGGGTTGATATTTTCTTTATATCAGTCCTTTGGAGAATAACTCACATTAAAGTGCTTAAACCAACCATTAGGATATATTTCATTTAAAAATTAGGTGGATTTTAGGGTACTACACACTTGTGTTAGGGTAGGACATCATTAAAATAATCATAAAATAGTTTGTCAAGTGTACAAGACCGAGGTGATAAATAATCATAAAATATTTTCTACTGATTTAATTATTTTGGGAATTAGAATAAAACCCTAAGTAGATAAAAGTGATGAGTATGTAAATCAAGGAATAAAATACTTTAGTATCAATAACCACTAATTTTTACCATAATTTTTTTTCTTAGCCTATAAATAACAATAAAGTATAAAAGGTGTACTTAGATATAAAATAGGACTAGGACAGATAAGTGGAAGGCTAGGAACTAATGTAAGAGTAGGGCAGAGTGTAATTAATATAGAAAAAGTGATAGAACCCTTTGTGGATAGTAGTGCAGTCCTCTTTTTAAATAATAGATGAAACTATAGACCTTCTATTTATTGTTATTGATCCTATGAAAATAAAACAATGAAATCTAGGTCAGACCTTTGATCTATTCTAGGAATCATGTGCCTATGTGATTGAGACCTAGATCACCATATGTGCTTCAATTTGATTGAATTCACTTGAAATCATAAGCCACAATACTTGTTAGGGTTTTGATGAACACAAGTGTAAGAATAATATAATTAGTAGGGTGTGTTGGATGTAACCTCAACACCCATGTGTTGAGTATTGCATACATACTAATACCTCAAAAGGGGATCAAGCCCGATGTAGTTATCCTAATCTAAATGTTGATACAAGTGAGAGTGATGCTAGAATGCCTAAGTATGAATGCTAATTTAAATGCTTTGAGTGTATCTTGAGACTAGAAATATGAAAAAAAATTAGTTATGGGCTGATGTAGATGGATATATGTAGAAATAGGGATAAATAGGGTTTAGTAACCTTAATTTTCATAATTGTTTCTAAGTTTGTTTATGAGATTTGACATCTATTTTACAAATAGTGGATAAATTAACAAGAGTGATCTTTATATAGTGTTATAATGCTTGGTCAAGACATGAAATGAGTCTAGGCCAATGCTAAGATGTTTTAAAGAGTGTAAATATATCTATTATAGGTAAATCAAGCTAAGGGTCAATAATAATGCCCCATTTGATAATAGTGCACTATACTATAGACTAAATTAGTTATGTTATTATCCACATGGCTTGTATGTGAAAAGGATCAGGGATGCCTAGGTGATGGATGAATGTAGCTTTTGGTATATCTGAGTATGGCCTAGGTGCACACCCAAGCTAAAAAAATGATCAAAAGAGGCCCTAAGATAGGTCTAAGGTTAATCTAAGGATAAGGTGGTCTTGAGTGACATTCATTGAATTAAATGAAATTTTATATGACTACATCACCCCCACTTTATTATATAAATGTAACAAAGTGAAATGACTAAGACAAAGGAAAGAGAAACATACCTAGACATACATACGAGGTAAAGCCCATGAATCTCAATTTGAGCTTACAAACTATGCTCCATTACATGTCCTACAAGTAAAAAAATGTGAATTAGTCATTACTTCATAAAATATTGAAAGCAAAAAAATGACTAAAGAGATGTGAGAGATAGGAAAGGAATGAATAGACCTCATTGGGTACATGAACCATTGCAAAAACCTAGTGAAATCTTGGTGTGTGTAGATAGTGATCAAATAGTGAATAAATTAGACTGGGTTGGTGGCTTGCCCAATCCCAATGTCTGAGTGGATCAAGAACCCAAGTTGGCCTTGATTCCATCATTTCCCACCCCTATTTGGTAGATAGTAATCTATGAATAACTTATATTAGACTAATGACTTATCCAGTCCTCTTATGTAGGTGGCTCAATAACTCAAGTAGGCTATGATTCCATCATTGCCTATCCATGTGTAGTAGATGAATCTAAAATTAAGATTATGTGATGTCATGAAACTGTATAAGATAGAACTGGGCCACTCTAAAACTTTGAAATTTAAAATGGATCTGGGCCACTTAGGAACTTGATAATGTAAAATGGACTTAGGCCACTCAGGAATGCAAACCATTATAAATAGAATGAGGCATTGATCTAGTGAAATACTCATGAAAACCTAGTTTCTAAAGTATACATGACATGGAGTTGTCATTCCATCTAAAAAAACTAGAGAAAAATTGAGCATATGGAAACAATATGCCACACATGCCCCTAATTTTAATATCTATGCATATGAATTCTAGAGTGAGTTATAGTAATATGTGTTTGTGTATATTTGAAACTAAAACATGAGTGATCATACCATACATGATTCCCCTAATATGATCAAACCTATGTGATTTTGTGTAAAAACTAAGTATATATGATAATATGTGATTGTGACTATGGCAATATGAACTATAAATGTTGTACCTTCTAACCATTCTAGAATTTTCTATTTTGGAAGCTACTAGACAATAGCATGATGGGTGGACTATATCACATTATGTTCCTATAACTATACTACACTATTATCTAAAAGTGTTTTTTAGGGAAAAATTGAGACTGATATGTGTGTGATTTTATTTCACAATATTTTCTTGAGTTTGAGCTCTATAATTCATGTTTACATGATAAAAGTCTTGTTTTGAATGCACTAGGTTGACATGTTCTCTATGACAAACCCATATGAATGCCCACTATTTTTAGGAGAGTTATTGAACCTCTAGAATAGCTATCCTCAAAATAAAATCTATGCATCATGTGTATTAGACTAAAAATATATGATATCTACGTGATAAAAAAATATAGTGTTTATACATGACATTAGAATGTAAAAGAGATTGAGCATAAGTTGGAAATGTATGATGTATGTTAGATATAACATTTAAAAGGTTACCAAGATAGATATAACAATGTAAGCATGTATATGAACAATATATCTGAGTATAAATTTTGTAAACTAATTGGGAGGATGGGGCATGATGTCCATCATATCACTCAAGAAGGAAGGGGAAATTTATGAGGTCCCTCATGGCATCGTAAATTGGACGTGAAATCAATAAGTAAGAGATGAGTGTCATGGATAGGATGCATATATGAAAGCATATATAAAAACTCATGAGGTATGAAAATTAATCCAAGGGTCCAAAATACAAGGGACATGGGCACATTTCACTAAGTCTAAGAAAGAAAAATATATAAGGACATGTTAAAATGTCCACATTCACAAAAGAGCATGCTTGTTTGGCTTAGATCCACATGGAAGGATATTTTAAAATGTTTGCATACATAATAAATAAACACACATAAGGACATGGGAGAATTTCCAAAGCATACACATAATGAAAGGAACAATAACATATTCAAATTCCCTTGAGCATATAGAAATAAGGAGATACAATCAAATTTAGACTAGTAAATCCAGAAATAAAATTATGCATAATCATGTGATACAAATCCATATAAGATAAAATATGTACATAAGATGATTCTATAGTAGTAGTAGTAAAAAAAATTAGTGTAGTATAGGATGATCAATATCAAAATATAATCAATGTTAATTCTACAATATGGAGTATAGAAAGATATAACCTAGGAAATCAGAAGCTATGTAGTATGATGCCCCCAATAGGTTGATATATCAATGTTGAATCTATGTACATGTGTGTGTGCCCCAAAAGGGTGAATAGTAACAAATTTGGACCTATGAGGATAGGAGTCCTATAATAATCTACGAACACTCAAAGGGAACAAGTGAAACATGTATGTATGATAAAAATGACTACACTAACATAGATAACATATGTATTACTTGGAAAATAGAAGGAATGTAAACATGGAAACAGATACATTATAAAGTTTCTATTTTCTAAGAAATATTCAAATGGATTTGTATTTTTTAAGTATAAGTTATGTACAGGCTACATAAAAATGAAACAATGTACAAGGAGCAAGATAAAGGAAACTGTGTACAAGAGTCATGATAAATGAAACTATGTACAATTAAACTAGGAGTAAATGAAACTATGTACAAGACAAGAGATAATACTACCAATGAGTATCATAGGAGACTCATTGTCAATGTGGCCTGTGTCAAAAATAGGAATGGTGACCTAATGTGAAGTGTGATGGATATGTCGTGGTTTAATTGAATCTAAGTATGTTGAAACTATATTCATTGTAGGTATATCTTGTTGTGGAAGATCTTGGAAAAAATATTTTCATCTCTAGAAACTGTGGTCATTGCATTCTCATGTGTAAAGGTGACTTTTTTAGAATCTCTATTCACATTTTTCCTCATTGTTTTTATCCATGATATTCCTAATTCAACACTATATTGTGTCAAACTAGGACATATGTGAAATACCACTAAACATGTCTTTGGTCCAACTATTTAAGGAAGCTCAATGGATATGATAAATGATTTATTTAAAATGATCTTACCTAAATGTTCCTTGTCATATCCAAGAAATTGTAAGAGTTTCATGTTATAAAAAGTCATTTTGACAAAATTATTGATAATAACATTGGCACATTACTTTCCATCTATGAGTGGAGTAATAATCAAAGGCTTTATGAAATTTGAACTATTTTTAGTCACCTTCTTTGAAACCTCATTTAAATTTTTTGATTTTGTATGAATTGGTTACTTTGGACTATGTTTGGTTATAAATACTCTCTTAATAATGCTTTATTCCTTACCTCAAAATCAACTTTGTACCTTATGTGGTTGTTCTTTTTGTAATATGACATTTTCATCTTTATATTGTGCCTTGATAAATTATGTCTGTGAATGATTTACCTTAGTATGTTTCATAAATCCCAAATCTTGTTGACCAACATTATCAATTGATAGAATAGGAGTAGTGATGCCTTGGGCATGTTACCCCAACCCTTGACCTTGATAATCAAACTTTTGTAGATATTTTTGACTAAACCCATACTGCTTTGAAAGCATGACCTCCTTTTGGAGAGGTATATTTGTATCATTCACTTGATTTACATTTGCTTCTTGTATTATTTCTTGATTTGATTTTGATTTGTGAACACTTATGTTTTTCTAAGTTATGCTTTGGTAACCACTTTTGTATTGTTTCTAAAATTTCCCCTTTTTTTAATTTGTTCATGTATCACTATGGATTTCTTAAATGATTTATCCTATATAGGGTCATCATTAGCAATTATTTATTATATATGATTTTTTAATGCCAAACATGAATCTATGTGATGACCACGCATTCTATGATATGTAAAATAGAATATACAATTCCTTATTAGATTTAGAGGAGGTGATTGTATCAACTTATTCTTAATCATTACTCCTAAGGCCTCACTTAAAATATTATTATCCATTTGAAAACTTTTTCAATCACTTTGGGTAGAGGCATCATGTTGTACTTTCTAATTTTGATATAAAACATTACTATGCACAAATTTTATAGAGGAGGTATATTCATGATTAATTGTTGCATCCTAATTTATCACTAAGCAATTATCCATGGATATTTATAGTTAGCAATTTGATTTGATTATTATTAATTAGCTATGAGTTATATTTTGTTATGAGATAGTTGAATATTGATTTGATTACATGATTGCATTGTTATGAGTTAGATTTAATGTATATTCATATATTATGATCATGATAAGTTTTTATTTCATCTATATTTTATGGTGTATATATGTCATGATGTTATGGACTAACTACCTACTTATCGTGAGTTAGATGTAGGAGAGACTCATCCCTTAGAGTCTAATATATAGGGTGATATAGATGGAGATGTTGGGGGACAATATAGAAACAAATAGAACCTTGCACACACCACATTAGTTAGTATATGTTATATGCATAGTTGAATGGTTAGTGTAGTGTGTTTTGATGTTGTTTACATTTAGATAGTTATTTATGAATGGTTGGTTGTGCATTAGATTAGTTTACTACTTACATGAAATTTACCTTGTGTGATTGTGTTATGGATATTAGATGTGGATCAAGTGTAGAATTCTTCTATGTAGCTATGTCATGGTAGTTGATTTAGCATTATTTGATTTATCATTTCAAATTAAAAAACATCATTGACCTTATATTAATCATTTTTTTGTTAATTCATGGTGTCGATCACCTATATTAAATTAGTATAAAAATTATATTGTTATCTTTGATACCATTAAATGGCATATAATAAAATAATTTTGTTATAATTACCATTTGCATTATGTTGTGTTGAAATTAGGCAAGAAATTGTGTAAATTATTATTTAGTTAAGAAAATTTATAATTAGAATATAAAGAGGGAGAGCTTTAAAAACCTTTGAATAAAATTTATGTAAAAATAAAAACAAATAAGGCAATAAACTAATAAAAAAAGAAAGATCATGGAGTAAAGAAAAAAAACTAAAAGAAAAGTCAGCTTTTAAAAGAAAGCACAAAGTTCATAAAGAAAGAAATAAAAATCACAAAGGAAGAAAAAGAGAAAAAAGTTAAGGGAGAAAATTAGAATATATTCCTGAGGGGAGAATAAGGCACATAGAATAAGGGAGAGATGAGGCACAAAATAAGGAAGACAAGGGAACAAAGTATACGAGAGCATTGTTAACAGGTAGGTAATGCATTTTAAATTTTTTGTATTCATATTCTATGAATTGCATATTATAATGGTATGGGACAATCCATAAGCCATCTAAATTTTGTATAAAATATAGCATATATCTCATACTAAATAAACCCAACAAACCATGTAGATGTATAACAACCTATAGGTAGAAATCATATAATGGGTAACAAATTAAAATCACAATAGAAGATTTGTTATAACATATAACTTTGGTAAAAAAAAGACATATAATAATAGTATAGGCAATTTATTTTATATTAAAATATACAATGATCCACATATTTATGGAGATATATATAGTGGATTGTATAATTATATGTATATATATCAATCTACCATATAAATATTGAATTTAATATATCTAGTGTGACTTTTGTATTCTACTACATTCATAGTTATATGTATCTGCAATTTTAATCATTGTAGGATGACTTGTATATCTATTTCTAGATTTTTAAAGAGTCGAACCTCTAACCTTATAACAAATGGACCTCAATGTCTAATAATTAACACTAGTGATAATTATTTGGTTTATAATAGATGAATTTATTCCATTAATTAACACTGGTGAAATCATTGTAATAACCTAATTATATATGATCTAGGTATTATTTAACATATATGCTAAAGAATATTACACATATAATACTATAAAAAGCATAGTTGTTTGTATCATAGCTACACAACTATGCATTTATAGAATAATTGAACATAAGCTTATACATAATTAATGCTTATGTATTGTGTGTTTATATAATATATTGACACAAGGTTTGTATGTATTCCATGCTTTTTATGAATGGTATTGTCCAACATATAATTATTACTTAATATATATGCTAAATAATATTATGCATATAGTGTCTTTGTAATGTTATTATATATGATTCAGGTATTGTGTAATATTCATTGTAATGTGGTTGGTGTGTTGTATCACTCTCTCTCTCTCTCTCTCTCTCTCTCTCTCTCTCTCTCTCTCTCTCTCTCTCTCTCTCTCTCTCTCTCTGTGTGTGTGTGTGTGTGTGTGTGTGTGTGTGTGTGTGTGTGTGTGTGTGTGTGTGTGTGTGTGTTCAACCATATGGTATATTGGTCAATCATACATGTTAAAATACCCAGATGTTATGAACATGGTTAATCATGATCGGTATATGGTAATAATATATAGATGCTTATATACTAATACCATGTGTTGATTAGTATATCACATGTATATCTAAGGATTTGAGAAAATATTAGGGATTTCATAGATATGTATAAGAATCTGATCCATAGGGGAATGTTATACTATTTATGAGGTATAAGAATATAAGTAACATCCATGTGAGAGATATGCATATAATTATCCATTGATAGTATCACCATTAGTATCTTTTTTCATTGAATATGAATATTGCTTTGAATTTTTTATAAATATAATGGGTTTTATCTATGAATGTATATAGATAAGTATACATGTGGTGGCTATACAATGACATTGTGGCAAAGGCAAATACTCCACTAATTAGGATTTTCGTTATATGGATGAAACTGGATAATGTATCTAAAATATATAGTTAATCTAAATATTATGATGTATAAAGAGTAGCTATTACAATATTCAAATGTTGTATATTAAATAAATTATGGATCTAGATGTACCATAGGGATGTTACTAGACATTACATTTAATAATTTGAATATAGCTAGATTTGTAAATATAATTTAGCTAAATTCATAGAGGTGTGCCTATATTTGTTATGAATAATAATAAATCGTAGGTTTTTTGAAGGACAAGAAAACTATAACTACATGAATATAGACTCCTTGAAAGGTAACTAGTTGTTTGAACATAAGATTATGTTTTCATTAATTTATGACTACTTTATTATGACTGGTTATTGAAATTAAGAAGAATATACATGATAATGCTGGACTATGATTTTTTGTCAAAGAACATACTTTGTTGTATCTACTCACAAAAATTATAAATATGCAGTCTAATGTGTAAAATACCTAGATGGTATGTATTGTACTTATATTTCTTATTATTACTTATGTGACAAATAATTTAATGGTGATTCATTCATACATTTGATGGATTAAATGTATGTATTTTGATTATTTATGTGGTTAGCATGTTTTATGACTACTAGTAGGAAGTAATATGTAAGAATCTATTGGTTATAATTATGCTAACCAAATCTCACATTGATGGTACCAAGTAGTGAGACAGACTTCACTAGCTTACTAACATAACTAATTTTAGATGAAAGTAATTCGATCAAGTGGTGTGTTTAAAATTTATTGATCTTAGAGATCAATGACTAATGAAAAATTTGACTAAAGTAATTTTAGTTAGACATTGTCATTTCATATGTATGATTTACATGTTTGTGTAATCTCATGCTAGAATGGATTTCTTTATGGTACATTACATGTTCTTAGAAATCATACAACACACAGGTACTATCTTATCTCTCTGGATTCTCACACTGTTACTATATACTCATCTGTGAAGGGAAGGACATTACATGATAGGGGATTGTGTGAAGGATTTATGGTCCATGGTTTATGTGAAAAAGTGCTTGAATGATGTTCTATCTTATCATAATAGTACTTATTTAGAGACAACAACATTAGAGATTGCCATAGATACTAGAGTTTAGTGAACTCATGCTCTGTGGAACCATCTATCTTGTAACTTGTACATTATAGTGTATTTATTATAATTTAAACATTATCCCTAATGAATTTAATTATTTACTTATTGTATATTGACAACAGTGGCTATATGGTTATACTAACTATGATTGGATATGTGTAATTACTTTCTATATTCAATTATGATGTGTTTCATATGATGATAGTGATCAATGATGGATATATGTCATATGTGTATTTTAAAATTGGTATACTTTAAATATTTTATCTAAATTAATAATTAGATTCTCATGGTGTAATCTAATGAAATGATACATTATTTTAAAAGAAAATCATGTATTTCTAAGTAGATCCTAGTGTCAATGTTATATGTGGTATCAGCGCTACAGATCAAACTCTAGAATTGAATGAGTCCACTAACATTTTTATATGCTTCTATTTACAAAAAAGAGAATTGTGAAAGCTAGATTATTCAGAGAGGGTCCTTCAAATGTCAATGACAATAACCCTCTATTTGATCCTAATCAATTTACCACTGAGAAAGATCTAAATTTGGATCAGATTATCACATTCATGAATGATACCATGGATCATATTATATCCCTAAAATAAGAGGTTCATGGCCATGAAGAGGAAAAACATTAAGAAGAACTTGAAGATCATCCCATTGAGCAGGAAAATACTTAAGATGTGAGAGCATAGGTAGTTATAGAGTTGGCTAGAGATATAAAAAATTTGAGTCCACATAAGTTTGATGAAACTATTTTGGGTGACAAAGCTGAAGCATGGCTGACGAAGATGGAGAAGTATTTCTAAATTTGAAACTACTCTAAGGTCACTAAAGTAGTTTGGGGAGCATATCAGTTAGATGGTGAAGCAACTATGTGGTGGGATAACAAGAAGTTTTGAATGAATCTTAACTTGAACACCACTACATGGAAGTAATTTGTGACTTTGTTCAGATCACAATGGCTTCCATAGTTATACTTTGATTAGAAGCTCACAGATTTATAGAATCTAAAGTAGGAAGACTTGTTAGTGAATGAGTACTGGGAGAAGTTCACCAAACTTATGAAGTATTTACCTCACTACCTATAAGATGAGAGGTTTATACCTAATAAGTTCATCATCGGATTGAAACACTAAATTTGTGGATGTTCATGGACCTTCTACCATGGGCTAGGTCTTTGAGAAGGAAGTCAAACAGGGATAAAAGATGAAGTTCTTGCATAGACCAAGGACAAGTTCAAGAAAAATTTTGTAAGTTCTACATTACATTTCAAAAAGAAGAATTGGAAGTAGATTAGTGGAGACTCCAGTTACCAGTTCAAAAGTTAGAATTCCAAATTCAACAATGGTTCAGGGGATAAGAAATTAGGCAATAGTTTCAAAGTTAGTTTAAAAGGAAACTAATAGGCTAACACGAAAGGACCACCTAAAGGTTGTTTCATTTATGGAGATGATCACTATTATTATGAGTGCACTTAGGACAAGTAAAATAACAAAGGTCCTACCACTCAGCATGGAAATTTTTAGTATCATATTCATGTGGTAGTTGATTATAATCAAGCTGAATTCCAAGCTTCACTCATATAGATGTCATGTATGTTGTTTGAACATATAGTTTCCATTTTGATAGATAAAAGGGCTATATAATATTTTATAGCTCCTAAAATGCTTAGTAAGTTATCTAGAAGAGCTAGAGTAATGGCAAATGCATAGTTAGTACAATATGAGAATGATTCAAAAGTCATGATTGACATGTATTTAGTCAAAGCAGAGATTAGGTTACCTAAATTCACAATAGTAGTTGATATATATATATATATATATATATATATATATATATATATATATATATATATATATATATATATATATATATATATATATATATATATATATATATAACACCACTAGGGTCATATGATGTGATCCTAGGAGTCAACTGGATTGTAAAACATAAGGCCAATGTTGAATTCTACCTAAATAAGGTTGAGTGTTTGGATGATTTTAGAAATCAAACACAAATTTAGGGTGAGAAAAGAGAGTTGAGGCTTAGGAATATTTTATCAATGTAACTCAAGAAAGATAGAGAAATGATGCCAAGCATTTATCATTAAGACAAATGAGATGGATGAATCTAAGGAACCATTTCTCGAAGATTATTCATTCCTTAGGAATTTTCATGATGTGTTTTTGGAAGAATTACAAGGTTTGCCTCCTAGATGAGAGTTTAATTTATTAATTAATATCATATCTAGATTGGAACCATAGTTCAAGGCACCATATAGGATGAAAACCATTGAATTGGTTGACTTGAAGGCTCAACTCTAGGAATTATTGTTAAAGGGGCTGATCAAGCCAAGTGTGTCACCATGGGGTGCACTAGTTGTCTTTGTCAAGAATAAGGATGGTACTCTTCAACTTTACATAGATTATAGAATGTTGAAAGAGGCAACTATCAAAAATAGGTATCTATTACCTCATATAGATGATATTTTTGATCAAATGTAAGGAGCAACATTATTTTCTAAGATTGATCTTAGAGTAGGATACCATCAACTAAGAATAAAAGATGATGATATTTTGAAGACAACATTTAAAACTCATTATGGGCACTATGAATTCACATGTTACCATTTGGGTTGACAACTACACCAAAAACATTCATGAATCTCATGAATAGTGTGTTCAAAGATTATTTAGACCATTTTGTTTTGGTATTTCTTCATTGACATTCTTATATACTCTAATAATGAAAAGGAACATCTTCAACATTTGGAATTGGTTTTGAAATGGTTGTAGAAGCACAAGTTGTATGGTAAGTTATCTAAGTGTGCATTTTTGAAAATAGAGTCAAATATCTAGGATATATTATCTCTATAGATAGTATCTTAGTAGATCTGGCAAAGATAAGGGCCATTATGGAGTGTCCAACACTAATGAATGTGTATGAGGTGAGGAAATTAATGGGATTAGTGGGCTATTATAGGAAATTCATTCCAAAATTTTATAGGATAACTAATACGATTACCTATCTATAATGAAAGAGCCAAAATTTTGTATGATCGAATAAGTGTGAAGTAGCTTTTTAGGAATTGAAAAGAAGAGTTACTTCAGCACCAGTGTTAAGAGTCCCTAACCCCAATGGTCAATTTTTAGTTATCATAGATGCATTTGGAGATGGACTAAGAGAACTCCTTATGAAAGATGGCACAATGGTATCTTATGAATAAAGGAAGCTAAAGCCTTATGAGGTGAAATATGCCCCTTGTGACTTAGAACTTGCATAAATTATCCATATTTTATAAGTTTGATGGAATTACTTGTTGGTAAAAATATTTGAGCTCAACACTGATAAAATGCGACTCAAGTACATCTTAACCCAACCAAATCTGAATGATTTTTAGAGAATCTAGCTAGAGTTTTTTTTTATTATAATTTTTATATCGACTATATTAAAGATAAGGAAAATAGATTAGTTGATACCCTTAGTCGTAGAAGGTACATAGCATATATGATTACTAACAAGAGTACTTTCAAGGATCGAATGATCAAATTCTTTGTGGGATATGAACTCTATGATCAAGTCAAGAAAGCATTATTTATGAATGGTTAAAATCCTAGGTATAAAGGATTTAAATTAGAGAGTAATGGTCTTTTACATTACAATGGTACGATGTATGTGTCAAATCAAAAGAGTATGTGAAGCATAGTGCTAAAAGAACAACACAATGCCCCATATTTAGGACATCCATGAGTAACCAAGCTCATGGTAGAGCTTAGACCACTATATTTTTGGAAGGGAATCAAGAGAAATGTAGTGAATTTTGGGTCACTTTGTCTAAAATGTCAGTGAGTGAAAGCTGAATATATGCATCGAAATAGTTTTTATATCCACATGATATATTGGAATTGAAGTGGTAGGTGATTAGTATGGATTTTATTTAAGGTTTACCGATGTCATGAAATAGGCATGATATAATCATGGTAGTAGTTGAAAAACTAGCTAAGGTGGCTTATTTTATACTAGGAAATTTGATAGATGATGCACTTACTCTTGTGAAGAGGTTTGTAAAGGAAGTGTATAAGTTCCATGGATTTCCAAAGAATATAATTTTGAATAGTGAACAAAATGACTTTTATATTTTGGATAATTTTGAATTTAGCTTTGGGTATGCAATTAAACTTTAGCACTAGATATCACCCAAAGACTAATGGTCAAACAAAGTGAGTTAATCAGGTGTTAGAGGATCTTCTTCGTATGTATTATATGGATAAAAAATAAAAGTGGGAAGATTATCTTACATTTTTTGAGTTATCATACAATAACTCATACCAATCAGCTTTGAAGATGGCACCTTTTGAAGCATTATATGAAATAAATTGTAGGACACCAATAAGTTAGGATAGGTTGGAATACATGGTAGTCTTGGACCTGAGATGCTTTCAAAAATGGAAGATAAAGTTAGATTAATCAGATAGATATTGGTTGAGGCTAATGATAGGCATAAGAGTTATGCTAATTTGAAGATGATAGTAGATAATTTTTAGTAAGTGATAAAGTGTTCTTACGAGTTAAGCTGTAGAAGAGATTGATTAAATTTTGGAAGTCAGTGAAATTATTACTGAGATATGTGGGACCCTTCAAATTGTTATAAGTGGTAAATATTGTAATTTATAGGATTGCATTTCCATCATCTATATCTCTATTACATAATGTCTTCCATATTTTTTATCTTAAAAAGTATATAGCTGATCCTACACGTGTTGAATTAGAATGCTTTGTAGGTTCTAGACCTTGGGGTGGTAATGGTAGAACTAATCAGAGTAATTGACACTGGTAAACTTTGTTTTCATAATAGAGATATGTTATAGTTCAAGGTATTGTGGGACTAATACTATGAGGATAGTACTACTTGAGAGGATTATGATGAGTTTTATAAGCGATTTCTACATTTATTTGCTTAATTTGATACTTCATAATAAGTTATTTTTCTATTTAAAAAAGTTTATTTTATTCATAACTTATGTTTTAATAAGTGTTATCAGGATGATGACTTGATTTAGGTGGGAAGGATGTTGCATCCTGATTCCTCACTAAGAAAACTTATTTGATTATTCATGGATATTTATAGTTAAAATTTTGATTTGGTTATTATTAACCATGCTATGAGTTATATATTTTTATGGGATAATTAAATATTGATTTGATTACATGATTGCATTGTTATGAGTTAGATGTAATGTATATTCTTACATTATGATCATGATGAGTTGTTATTTTAGCTATATTTTATGATGTATATATGTCATGATGTTATAGACTAACTACCTACTTATCATGAGTTAGATGCAGGAGAGACTCATCCCTCAGAGCATGACGGAAGAAGATCATCATCCGAGAGGGTGACATAGATGGAGATGTTGGAGGATGACAAATAAATGGCTAGAAACTTGCACACACCACATTAGTTAGTATATGTTATATGCATAGTTGAATGGTTAGTGTAGTGTGTTTTGATGTTGTTTGCATTTAAATCATTTTTTATACATGGTTGGTTGTGCATTATCTTAGTTTACTACTTACATGGAATTTACCTTGTGTGATTGCATTGTGGATATTAAACATGGATCTAGTGTAGAATGCTTCCATGTAGTTATGTCATGGTAGTTGATTTAACATTTCAGATTTAAAAACATCATTGACATTGTATTAATCATATTGTTGTTAATTAATGGTGTTAATCACCTATACTAAATTAGTAGAAAAATTATATTATTATCTTTGAGAGCATTAAATGGTACAAAATAAAATAATTTTGTTAGAATTACCAGTTGCATTATGTTGTATTAAAATTAGGCAAGAAATTGTGTTAAATATTATTTAGTTAAGGAAATTTATAATTAGAACATAAATAAGGCAAGATTTAAAAATATTTAAAGCAAACTTATGGAAAAATAAAAATAAATAAGGCAATAAATTAATTTAAAAAAATCATGGAATAAAGAAAAAAATAAAAGAAAGAAGTCATCTTTTAAAAGAAAGCACAAAGTTCATAAAGAAAGAAAGAGAAATCAAAAAGGAAGAAAAGGAAAAAAAAAAATTAAGGAAGAAAATTAGAATATATTCCTGAGGGGAGAAGGTAAGGCACATGATATAAGGGAGGGAGGAGGAATAGAATAAGGAAGGCAAGGGAGCAAAGTATAGCAGATCATTGTTAACAGGTAGGCAATGTAATTTGAATTTTATGTACTCATATTCTATGAATTGTATGTTATAATGGTATGGGGTGATCTATAATATATCTAATTTTTTAATAAAATACATCATATAGCTCATACTAAATAAACCCGACAAACCAAGTAGATGTATAACAACCTATAGGTATAAATCATATAGTGGGTATTAAACTAAAATCACAATAGAAAATTTGGTATGATGTATAAATTTGGTAAAAAATAATGACTTATAATAATAGTATAAGTGAATTATGTTATATTAAAATATACAACAATCTACAGATTTATGGAGAACTATAAAGTGGATTGTATAATTATATGTATATATCGATATACCATATAAATAATGAATTTAATACATCTAGGGTGACTTCTATATTCTACTACATGCATAACTATATGTATTTTCAATTTAAATCATTATAGGGTGACTTGTATATCTATTTCAAGATATGTAAAGATTCAAAACTCTTACCTTATAATAGATGGCCCTCAATGTCTAACAATTGTCCTTAATGATAATTTTTGGGTTTATAACATATGCATTTATTCCACCAATTAACACTAGAAAAATCATTGTAATAACTTAATTATATATCATCTAATTATTATTTAACTTATATGCTAAAGAATATTACACGTATAATAATATAAAAAGCATATTTATTTGTAGTAGAGCTACATAATTGTGCATTTATAGAATAATCGTGTGTTTATGCAACATAAGCTTATACATAACTAATGCTTATGTATTGTGCATTTATATAATACATTGACATGGTGTTTTTATGTAGTCCATGATTTTTAGGAATGGTATTCTCTAACATATAATTATTCTTTACCATATATTCTAAACAATATTACACATATAGTGTCTTTGTAATGTTATTATATATGATTCAAGTATTGTGTATTATTCATTGTAATGTGCTTAGTACATTGTATCACTATTTATAGTATATATAAAATCAAATACACCATTTTATTAATATCTATAGTAAGGGAATTATTGGTATATTGTCGATTAACCATATGGTATATTGTATCGTTGACCACATGTTAATCATACATGTTAAAATACGTTGATGGTATAAGCATGGATAATCACAATCAATAAATGACAATAATATGTAGATGTTTATATATAAATACCACATATTGATCATTATATTGCCTATATATCCATGAATCTGAGAAACTATTAGGGATTTTATAGATATGTTTAATAATCTGATCTACATAGGAATGTTATACATATTTATGGTGTATAATAATATAAGTAGCATTAACATGACAAGTATGCATATAATTATCCCTTGGTAGTATCACCATTAGTATATTTCTAAATTGACTATAAATATCTCTTTGACATTTTTAGAAATATAATCGGTTTTATCTATGAATGTATATAGATAAGTATACATACAGTGGTTATACAATGACTTCATGGCAAAGGAAAATACTCCACTAATTGGGATTCTCATTATATGGATGAAACTAGATAATGGATCTAAAAATATATAGTTAATCTAACTATTATGTTGTATAGAGAGTAGGTATTACAATATTCAAATGTTTTATATTAAATAAATTATGTATCTAGATGTACCATAAGGATGTTACTTGACATTGCATTCAGTTAATAATTTAAATATATTCAAATTTGTATGTATAATTTAGCTAAATTGATAGAGGTGTGCCTCTATCTATTATGAAAAATAATAAATCATAGGTTTTTCGAAGGATAGTAAAACTATAACTACATGAAAATAGACTCCTTGAATGGTAACTAGTTGTTTGAACATAATATTATGGTTCCATTGATTTATGACTACTTTATTATGACTAGTTGTTGAAATTAAGAAGAATGCACATGATAATGTTAAACTATGATTACTTCTCATAGAATGTATTTTTATGTATCTACTCATGAAAATTATTAATATGTAGTATAATGTGTAAAAAATTTGGATTGGATGTACTATACTTATATTGCTTCTTACTACTTATGTGACAAATAATTTAGTGGTGATTCATTCATACATTTGATAGACTATATGTATGCATTTTGATTATTTATGTGGTTATCATGTTTTATTACTACTAGTAGGAAGTAATCTATAATAATCTATTGTTTATAATTATGTTAACCAGATATCACATTGCTAGTATTGAGTAAGTAGTGAGATAGACTACACTAGCTTACTAGCATCACCAATGCCAGATGAAGAAATCCGATCAAGTGGTGTGTTTGAAATTGACCGATCGTAGATATCAATGACTATTGAAAACTTTGGCCAAAGTAATTTTACTTAGAAATTTTTATTTTATATGTATGATTTACATGTTTGTACAATATCATGTTAGAATTAATTTTTTATGGTACACTGTATGTTCTTAGAAATCATACATCACATGGATACTAGTTTATCTCTCTAGATTACTACACTATCACTATCTACTCATCCATTTATTTTACAATTGGTATATTTATAATTTTTTTTCTAGATCACTAATCAAATTCTCATGGTGTAATATAATGAAATAATATGTTGTTTTAAAAAAATCATGTATTTATAAGTAGATCCTAGTGGAGATGTTACATTAACACTAATATGTCATGGATACTTACCTTATGTAATCTAATTTTCCAATACTTTAATATTTTTATTTAATAACTAATTTTAATTTTATATTTTTAATATTAACTTACTCATACTAATAATTTGATCACTTATAATTTCACACATATAAACGTCAATTGCTCTTGATTGAACATGTAGGCACACACCTTATAGAATAGAGGTGGAGGCATGGATATGGATGAGTATAGACATTAGTAACAATAATATAAGATAATTCATCTATTAGAGGAGTGATAGCATGGACTTGGTTAGAGAGAACATAAATATCACCCTCATGGAGATGAGGAGGATAAGGAGATTCTTTCTTGTGCATAAGATATGACATTGAAACTTGAAAGGTGGTTTTTAGGGTATATAATTTATGGATTAAGTCAAATAAAATATATTTTAACTGATATAGGACATCGTGTACATATGTTTGTATATCTTCTTTGAATTGATTCTAAATGAAACAAAATAAGCATGTTAATGAAACCAAAAAACTTTGCATTCGAAAGTGATAAACATTTTTTGTCATTATTATAATGATTAGACAAAATAAAAATAAAAATATATAGGGATCTAAAATATGAGTATGAGTTCTATAAGGATATAAAAATAAACCCTAAAGGTAGTCTAAGATTAGGTTTTTTACACTATGTGAAGTAAGTCAGGTTCACCAAATGATTTAACTATTTTGAGAATTAATGTAAAACTTTTAGTGGATAAAATAGCTAAGTATGTAAAGTAAGAAATAAAATACTATAGAATCAACAATCACTTATATTTACAATAATTGATTTGTTTGATTGGCCTATAAATAGTAATAAATTATAAAAGGTGTACTTATCTAGAAAATATGATTGAGATAGATATGTTGTAGGTTGGGAAGTGATGCAGTAGTAGGGCATATTGTCATTAGTAGAGAATAGGTGCTAGAATCCTCTTTAGATAATAGTGCATTCCTCTTTGCCAATAGTGCACTATGCTATATATATTCTATGAAATGTTATTGACCCTGTGTAGATGAAATAGTGAAATATAGGGTAGACCTTCACTTTGTTCTGGGAAGACTATTCCTACTTCATTGAGACTTAAATTGTCATTTGTGCTTCACTTTGACTAATTTTCCTATAAAATCCTAAACCACCATGTTTGCCATGGTTTTTATTGACACAAGTGTAATAAGAGTGGTGTTAATAGGGTAGGACGGATATGACCTCAACAACCCATGTTTTAAGTATTTCCTACATAATAATACCTCGAAAGGGGATCAAAATCGATGTAGTCCTCCCAATCTAAGTCTTGGTGCAAATGAGAGTGATGCTAGTATGTTTGAGTATGAATGCTAATTTAAATTTTTTGAGTGTAACTTGAGACAATAAATCTAACTAAAATTAATTTCAAGGCTATTGTATATGGATATATGCATAAATAGGGATAAATTGGGATCAATAACCTTAATTTGCAAAACTGTTTATGAGCTTATTGATGGGAATTTTCATATATTTTTTATCTAGAGGATAAATGATTAAGAGTGGTATTTATATAGTGTTATGATTCTTGTCAAGACATGAAATGAGTTTAGGCTAACCCTAAGATGTTTCATGGAGTGAAAATATATTTGTTAGGGGCAAAGGAAACTAGAATTCAATAATGCTTCCCCCTTTACCAATAACACATTGCACTAAAGACCAAAGAGGTCACGCTATTGTCCTGGTGGATGGCACATGTTAAAAAGGATTAGGGATGCATAGGTGATGGATCAGTACAAATTTTGATATATATAAGTATGGAGATGCATATATAAGATGTAAAATGATCAAAAGAGGCCTTAAGATAGGTGTAGGGCTAAGATAAGGATAATGTGGTCATAAGTGGCATGTATTACATTAAATGACATTTTATATGATTACATCTACATATAGATATAGATTTATATTCTTAACTATAGGACTAGGATTCTTAGATGCCCAAATCCTAATCTATATATGTAAGTAATGTAATTTCATCCCACTCTTTGCTCACTTTACTACCTATTTATTCTATTTTGGGGCTCTAGATACACTCTCTCTCCATGGTGTAGGCATGAATCACCATATATATATTTAAATCCCACCAAATATTTAGATGATATCTTTGATTTCATTATTTGAGTGAAAGAGGATGAGTGAAACAAGAATTTATTTGGACCTTAATTGAATAATAAATTTGGAAGTGAAACATAACATATCGGGTACAAGCATGAAGCTACTACACCCACTATCAAGGTATTGGATGGAGTGATCAAAGATGAGGAGGGAGTGAGTAGAGATGATGAGGGATGATGAGGGAGTCATTATAGATGATGAGGGATGGTGAGAGTCAATGAGGGTATGATTAGGGAGGATGAGGGAGTGATTAGAGATGATGAGGTTTGGTGAGGGTCAATGAGAAAGTGACTAGGGATGAGGAGGAAATAATTGGAGATGATGAGGTATGATAAAGTAGTGATTGCAGATGATGAGGGTCAATGAGGGAGTGATTAGGGATGATGAGGGAGTGATTAGAGATTGGTAAAGGCTAATGAGGTAGTGATTAGGAATGATGAGGGACAAGAAGGGAGTGATTAGGGATCATAAGGGGTAGGGAGAAAGTTACTAGGGATGAGGGAGGGATGATGAATAAGTGAAATTAACACAAAGTGGTTGTTTGAAGTTTTCAAGTCGTCAATGTGACATATGTTGTATAAATCACTTCACTTTGACTTGAATTAAATGTGAGTGGTTTGTAAACTTAAATTTTGATAAACTCAGGACTCTTATAAATTCTAGAAAATAATATGGAAGGCATAAAAACCTAAAAATGCCTACATGTTTACCAAAATTTGACACTAACTGCAAAAGTTGTGCCCTAAAATCTATAGGTTCAATACTGATCCCTAAAAATTCCTAATTACTGACTAGATTAGATTTTGAAAAAACTACTTCCCACATTGTAAGGTGTGCAGCTATGAGACCAACTCTATTAGATGTAGAGTGACATAACGTGTAAGCATTTAGGTTTGGTGATCCTGAGCCTAATTTGAAATAATACATACACATTACTGACATTATGTATACACGTTATGTCTATAATATGTAAGTGTTATTGACATTATGCATACAAATTATTGATATTACACATATATGTTATGTCTATAATGCATATGCATTATGATAAATGTCCATAGAATTATCCACCAACTCTATGCACTTACCCTAATATATAATATTACAATATTAGATTAGTTGTTATGATTACATAATTATGTTTCAATTATATTCCCACAATGTCTATCTACACACAAATAAATGAAGTCAATCAAATGCGATCCCAAGTAGACACGATGGAATATTCCATAAAATTTAATGTTAACCACATTAGAAATTTTTTTTGACATGAAATGAGTTTAGGCTAACCCTAAGATGTTTCATGGAGTGAAAATATATTTGTTAGGGGCAAAGGAAACTAGAATTCAATAATGCTTCCCCCTTTACCAATAACACATTGCACTAAAGACCAAAGAGGTCACGCTATTGTCCTGGTGGATGGCACATGTTAAAAAGGATTAGGGATGCATAGGTGATGGATCAGTACAAATTTTGATATATATAAGTATGGAGATGCATATATAAGATGTAAAATGATCAAAAGAGGCCTTAAGATAGGTGTAGGGCTAAGATAAGGATAATGTGGTCATAAGTGACATGTATTACATTAAATGACATTTTATATGATTACATCTACATATAGATATAGATTTATATTCTTAACTATAGGACTAGGATTCTTAGATGCCCAAATCCTAATCTATATATGTAAGTAATGTAATTTCATCCCACTCTTTGCTCACTTTACTACCTATTTATTCTATTTTGGGGCTCTAGATACACTCTCTCTCCATGGTGTAGGCATGAATCACCATATATATATTCAAATCCCACCAAATATTTAGATGATATCTTTGATTTCATTATTTGACTGAAAGAGGATGAGTGAAACAAGAATTTCTTTGGGCCTTAATTGAATAATAAATTTGGAAGTGAAACATAACATATCGGGTACAAGCATGAAGCTACTACACCCACTATCAAGGTATTGGATGGAGTGATCAAAGATGAGGAGGGAGCGAGTAGAGATGATGAGGGATGATGAGGGAGTCATTATAGATGATGAGGGATGGTGAGAGTCAATGAGGGTATGATTAGGGAGGATGAGGGAGTGATTAGAGATGATGAGGTTTGGTGAGGGTCAATGAGAAAGTGACTAGGGATGAGGAGGAAATAATTGGAGATGATGAGGTATGATAAAGTAGTGATTGCAGATGATGAGGGTCAATGAGGGAGTGATTAGGGATGATGAGGGAGTGATTAGAGATTGGTAAAGGCTAATGAGGTAGTGATTAGGAATGATGAGGGAAAAGAAGGGAGTGATTAGGGATCATAAGGGGTAGGGAGAAAGTTACTAGGGATGAGGGAGGGATGATGAATAAGTGAAATTAACACAAAGTGGTTGTTTGAAGTTTTCAAGTCGTCAATGTGACATATGTTGTATAAATCACTTCACTTTGACTTGAATTAAATGTGAGTGGTTTGTAAACTTAAATTTTGATAAACTCAGGACTCTTATAAATTCTAGAAAATAATATGGAAGGCATAAAAACCTAAAAATGCCTACATGTTTACCAAAATTTGACACTAACTGCAAAAGTTGTGCCCTAAAATCTATAGGTTCAATACTGATCCCTAAAAATTCCTAATTACTGACTAGATTGGATTTTGAAAAAACTACTTCCCACATTGTAAGGTGTGCAACTATGAGACCAACTCTATTAGATGTAGAGTGACATAACGTGTAAGCATTTAGGTTTGGTGATCCTGAGCCTAATTTGAAATAATACATACACATTACTGACATTATGTATACACGTTATGTCTATAATATGTATGTGTTATTGACATTATGCATACAAATTATTGATATTACACATATATGTTATGTCTATAATGCATATGCATTATGATAAATGTCCATAGAATTATCCACCAACTCTATGCACTTACCCTAATATATAATATTACAATATTAGATTAGTTGTTATGATTACATAATTATGTTTCAATTATATTCCCACAATGTCTATCTACACACAAATAAATGAAGTCAATCAAATGCAATCCCAAGGTAGACATGATGGAATATACCATAAAATTTAATGTTAACCACATTAGAAATTTTTTTTGACATTATGTTCAAAGATGAAAAACAAAAAATGTATATATTTAAAAGTGCACATGAGGCGATCACACATAATTCCAAGGTGAATAAAGTCAAAAAGTACACAAGGACCACCATTAAATCATGAAATGAAATTTTATTCTTTAACGTCAATGATACCTCTGTTAATTCTTCAATCACACATTTTCAAACATTTTACATATTTACTACTAATAACAATCACTCGTACCATAACACGACCCTTATTTTTCTTAGTACATATAAATATTGTAGACTTCATATTTTTCTTAAATTTGGTCATCCCCAATCAATACAAATGATTTCAAATACTTTTTTTAAAAATTTAAGTTTGTGATTATTATATTATTAACTATGCCATTTAAAGATTATTTCAAAGACTCAATATTAATTTGGTGTAGTTTTTAAAAAAATGAAACAAGCTTATAATTTAAATTATAAGCTTTTGTTCATTGAGAGCCACATACATTATATTTATTCATCAAAGTAATATTTTTAAATTGCATGGAATGTTCCGTCACCCCTCGTATAAAGGTCATATTGACTTTCGTTGGCCGACTCAAAACGGCCTCCCTCTAGCGAATTGATTTCCGTATCTAGCGTTAAATTAAACTCAAAAACCCTAAAAATATATGGTGAGTGCTTTGTGTGAGTGATTTGTACTGTGAATCCCATGATTCAGAGGGCACAACAACCATCAATGAAGGAGAATGGCTGATTCAAATCAAACAGGGCCTTCATGCTAAACATATTTTTGAACGGCCCCCAACTCTGCACATTCTTAGCGGCCCCAACTTTCTAATCGGCTTCAACTGCGATGCACATCTTCTCAAAGTGGTCTCCATCAGGCCACCTTTCCATCGCAATAACAACTTTCTGATTCGGAGGGCCAAAAGCTATGTGCTGCATAGAGAATGATTAAGAAAATCCCTAGAGAAACATCCCCAGACATCAATTTCATAGTCTCAGAGATTGAGCAGCGAAATCAAAGACACTTACCAAAAAATTAATCGACTGCAATTCTGAAACCCTATCGTGGATGATGCTCTTAGATGCATCTTTTCTCTTGAAGCTTCTCAGAACCCTCACCGACAAAGGTCAATTTCGATTCTTTTGACTGTTTGTATTTCGACAAGAAGAGGATTAAATCCATATGGTTCGGGCACTGATGAACATTGTCAAGATGTAAAATCAAATTCCCCTATTTGTCATGGCCAAAATATTAGAATTTGAGAGCGGATCTTCCAAACTAGGCTCTTCCACTTGCTCTTAAACACAGATTCCAGGTTATTTCCATTTCAAATATCTGCTACCCTCATGATTTGAGCGGGATTCGCCGTTTACAGGTTAGTATCATTTTTTAGGTTTCTTGCATGCATTAACCTTGAATTTTTTCCAAGGGTAAACTCGGCTACTTTTTCCTCATCATCAACGGTAGAATCACGGTATGATCAAGTTCTTCCTTCGACATTGAGATTAAGCAAAGCTGGAATAAGCTAGAGATGGTGGCACAACCCTAAAATTTGACAAGGAAGCATCTACTCTTTACATTGCGGTAATACTGATATCAGAAAACACTGAAACGGTTATGAGAAAACTAATGGCAATGGAGATGTTTCTGCCAATGGAATTTGAGGTTGTCTCTTGCTATGTTGGTTTGATGAATAGTTTGATTTACACAGAGCACGATGTAACTCACCTGAGGATCATAGGGGTTTTTAGTATCAATGTGGGAAATGATGCTCATGTGGCTCAGTTGTGGGAGAATCTGTGCAACGGCATGTCCATTTGTAGCCTTCAAGCGCTCAAATCCCTGAAAAAAGAGATTATAGAGTGTTATAGCGGTAAATCGAGGGCTAAATTGATAGAGATTTTTGTGAACCATTTTACACGGTCATGGTGGACAACAATATCTGTGCTTGCTGTGACTTTCATTTTTCTATTTACATTTGCTCAAACTTTATCATCTATGTATGGGTTATTTAGGGCTAATCTGTGACACATTATCCATGTAAACATTCGATTTGCCATCAAAATCTCACAAACATTTGATTTGTCATGATAATCTTACATCGAGTATGAGTGATAATTAAGTGACCAGAATTAGTATTTGGCTTAGCAAAAAATAAAAAAAAGCTCACAAGTTTTATACAAGCACAACCAAAAGTTAGGTTTAAGTTAGGTTTTTTGAGGTTGGAGAATAGAAATTAAAATAAAAGAGGTTACATATTGTTAAAATTGTTGGTGTACGATTTTTTCCCATTGGGTTTTGTCTACATGGTTCATTAAGTTTGCTTAAGGTATTAGAGGCTATTTATGTTATTTACGCTGGTTATTGCATATTTATAACATCATTCTAATGTCATCATGCACACATGAGTGCATGGGGTTACTTAGTGGGTAGATGGGGTATCCATTCCACTTGGTCCCCTTAGTGTTTGCACCATTAAAGGCCTCCAACACACTAGTGTTCCCTCAGTGCCCTCTCCACTCACGGTGGTAGAGCCCACACACTCAAGTTGTTTAGTGAGTTGTCAGTCCATTCAACCAGCCTCTAAATGCCTTGTTCTCCTTGTATTGATCATCCAAAATTAATGAGGAATGTTTATGCATTATTGCATTTTGCACTTTCTCTCTCACCTATTTCATAGTGTCTGTGTGTGCATTTGATCTTGCTGAGAGGTCTTAGAGAAATCCGACATGGTATCAAAACCTCACTTAACGATTGTTCACCTTTTCTCAAATTCTTGGTGATATTCCTTTCTTTCTTTGAGATCCGAGCAGTTTTTTGCTTGGTTTGTGTTTTGGTGGTATTATAGTTTTTATTTACAAAGTATAAGGGTTTATCTTCAATTTTTTAGAGGGTTTACAAAATTTTGGGGTTGTTTTTTGAAAAAAAATCTCAAAAACCTCATGATTTGTTGCAACTAAAAAAATTGCAAGGTTCCTTTGTAGAAGTTTCTTTGCATACAAGACGTTACATAACCTGGATTTTTCCTTCCATGATGTGATTACCAGTTTCAAGGAGGTTTAAGGGTCATATTGCTTCTTTTTTATCCACTCTTATGACCCAATTTTCCTATTGTATTTGGTCTATAGATCAAGGCATATTGAGTCAACATTAGAGAACTTTCCACTGAGGAGGAGTCATAGTCTTCTTCACTGATCTATGGCTTCCCTTGGAGCTGGTCATGACAAAATATCACAACCTATACTTAATTCAGATATTCCCTTCATAACCTTCACCTAGCATAAACTACTAATACTCATTTTTTGAAGTGTCAACCTGGTTCAAATAGCGTATGTAAAGGCATCCACCTCCTTACCTCTCACAGACTCCCATGACCTTCCACGCAGACTTGAACTATGCCACTTCAGCTATTGGATGGATTTCCATAGCCCTCCAATGGCCTTCCTTCTTATATGTAGTATTCTACTTATTGTGTGTGTTCTTCACATGGCATCAACTTTGGTAATCTCCTCTCCTTGGCAACTCTTATCTTCCATCGCTAAGTCAACCAACATCATTCTTCTCTAAAAAATGTAGACAGTTTTATTAATTATTTTTTTAAAACAAGGGTTTTTACTTTGTCCTCAACTAGTATTTTCTCCATTTGAATATACAAGTGGGTTCATAGGAGGGTTGGTCGAAGCTCAACACTATAATTGGGGAGATCATTGGTTCAAATCCCAGCTCTCTAGTTGGCTTGACACTTTTTTGGTCAATAGTGCTTTTTTGATGAGTGTGAAGCCATTTATTGTTAGGTAGCAAACATGTGGGGGAGGATAATCATGGGGCACAATTATTTTTTATTGTTTTTTTATAAAATAATATATTGTAAAGGAGTTTGGATTTTTATCTTATATTTTATAGGATACTAGGATCATCACTATGTACTTCAGTACCTCATAAGGTCTCATTATCAGGACCCAATTGTCCATCCCACATAAGCTATGCTTAAAGAGGGTGTTGGTGTAGGATTTTTTTCCACTGAGTTTTGCCTACAAGATTCATTATGATTGCTTAGAGGGATAGAGGATATTTATGTTGTTTAGGTTAGTTATTACATATTTATGACATCATTGTGATGTAATTATGCACACATGAGTGCATGGGGTCACTTAGTGGGTAGATGGATCTCCATTCCACTTGGTCCCCTTAGCACTTTCACCAAGGCCTTTAACCCACTAGTGTTCCCTCAGTGTCTCCTCTACTCATAGTGGTGGAGCCCACACACTCAGGTTGTTTGGTGAGTCACCAATCCACTTAACCACCTTATAAATGACATGTTTTCATTTGTATTGATCATCCAGAGTTAATGAGGAATGTTTATGCATTGTTTAATTTTGCACTTATCTCTCACTTATTCCATAGTGTTCGTGTGTGCATTTGATCTTATTGAGAGGTCTTGGATAAATCTGCAAAAAGCTATATTGATATGTTGTCCATATTATTGTTTATTTATTTATTTCTTATTAGAATGTATATTGATATGAAACATATATGTTGACTATAATTTTATTTTTGGAATCAAACATGTTGCATAGTATTTGAAATAAAAATAAGGGATATTCAAAGAGTCTTAAATCTAAAATTTGTTAGAATAGTTAATTAAATTATGCTCTAAATAAGTATTAGTGATAATATTAAATGTATAAGTGATGGTGAAAATATTTAAATGTGCAATTTTAGGTTAGTCACATGTGTTACCACCTTTTGTAAATATCATTATTACTCTCTTGAATAAGAAAAGGAGAGATATCTTTTGTTTTAGCTATGTATACCTTTATCTCTATGTACTTTTGTCATCCTTGCACTTGAATTCTTTTCACCAGAAATTTATTATTTGCCTATCTTCTTTTATCTCATGTGATAAGATCTAAAACATTAGACAAATAAATTCTATTTTTCTTAAAATTTGGGGAATTTTTTTGAGATATTGTAGATTTTTTTTCTTTCAAAAAATTTCAACTAATTTGCAAAAGGATTTTATCCTCACACAAGTTCATGATTTAAACAATTCTTTCATGATCGGAAAGAGGATTTTGAGAGCTTTCCAAAAAGTTTTCAAAATAAGGATTTTGAGTAGTATCAAGGAAGGTATCATGATTTGAAGTTGACTATGTAAACCTAATTTCTTATCATTTTTTTAATGTGTGACATGTAAAAAAAATCAAATCTTTTATTATAGGTGAGAAAATTAAGTGTTTTATTTTGTATATTTGAAAATAAGATTTAGATATATTTTTATATATTTTTTATTTTCAAATCTATGGCATAAATAAAATAAAATTATAAATTATAAATTATTGCATTTAACATGCATATACTATTCGATATATGTAGTGCCTTTGGTTTAAGTTTATAAGTAAATTTATTATGTTGAACTACTACATCCAACACCTAGAATAGCTAGAACAATGATGTCTATAACATCATCTTTTTAAATGGTTAGGGAGAAATAAGTATCACAATTTCATTTTTACTTTTTCTTCTATTACTCATTCATCACTTTTGTTAGATGTAAATCCTAAAATATTGAAATTTTGAGTATGTTGGGAAGTTATGCCCACATATAAGGATATATCTTTAAGTAGGTGTTATTTATAGAACAAATTATTTTCACGTAATATCTATGTACCTTGTGTCACTCTATTCTTATGTATTTTAGCATCTCTTTCATGTATTGTTGGGTATGTAGGAAGGATGATATTAGTCAATGTACTAACAAATATATAGGAAGGTCAAGCATATCAATAGGTGCAATATATTAGTTTGATAGTATATATAAATGGAGACCTATCATAGTAATAAAAAACCAATCCATCTCCTATAGACAATTTTGTTTAAATGGCTAGAAATGATCCAATATTTGTTATGCTAGATTCACAACTTATTTTTTATGATAACTATGTTGCATGGATAACCAAATTGAAAACACACTTAAATTTTGAGGATCTTTGGTCAGTTGTTGATGGCTCATATCCCTAACATGCCACAGATGCTGACCAACAACATAAATTTGAAAAAATAAACTAGAATAAAAATTTGATCATTATGTTTGGGGAATCAAATGAGGTATAACCTCATATCTAAAATTCTACTTGGCCAATTATGCTCGGGACAAACTCAACATCATCTATGGAGCCAAGAACTATAATACAATTTTTCATCTTCAATGCCAACTTTAGTATCTCAAGCTAAAGATAGGGAAAAAAATTAATAGTTTTCTTTGACATGTTACAACACTGCAGATCTCTCTCCAAGATTTGAACAAATAAGTGTCAAATGTGTCCATGGTACCTATCATCCTTAGATCACTACCCATTTTAGACAGTCAATTTTGGCCACTTTCTTGTCTCCTAGCAAATGACATAATTTAAAACTAAAAGTCACTAGATTTCCTAAATTAGCACACTTAAGGGTTATAATTTCCTAAAAACATGTCAAGAATTACTTATTTAGGGTATTTACCTGTATGCACCAATAACCTATCTTGGATTTAACCCTATTCAAATTGTGACCTAGTAATTTGACATTCTTGGCCTATCGAGCTATTAATTCAAAACAATTCATAAATGCCAAAAAACTCTAAGCAAGATTAACTAAAAAAATTCAATTATCTTGCTTAAGTAAAAATTTCAAGATAAATTAGGAAATTACATTTTACAAAAAAGGACTTTTTTAATAAAGATGAGGTAAAAGTCAAGGGAGCTAAATATATGTTTTATTAATTCCTAAAATTCAAATAAAAGATGATTCCCAACCTCATAGACATCTTCTATGAGTTGTCATAGCTTATAACTATCTAGAGTGAGTTTTTAATCTTTCATAATTACTTTGACCCAACCCAGGGTTAGCCAAACTCAACCTAGGTTATTTTAGACAAAACCAAGATTAAAATTAAACCTAACCTCCCTAGGATTAGAGTTAGTTTTAAGACTTATAAATAACAAAGATCTCACCATTCTAAAACAAGATTTTGTGTGTAAGGATATTCTGTAGGAATACTTTCAATAAGCCCGTAATCAATGATATAATGCCAAATTAATTCAAGAATATTCACACCAATCCAAGCCAAGCCAATCCAATCAAAGCCTCGTGTGTTAGAGAATTACTTCCAATATGGAGAATGCATTGATGAAATTTTCTATGCTTACAAGCTGAGCAAGAACATCCTCTATGCTAACAAATGAAGACTATTTTTGACAAGGGAGATAACATTGTTGTATGTTTTTATATCTTATTTATAGTTTTTAAAAAAAAATTAAGCTCACACAAGGACTTAGGCAAGAGTGGTTTAGTTTCCATTACATTATTATACTTGAATTCTCTTTTGATTCACTAACAAGAAATTAATGAATTTGTGGCTCTTTGAATTTCTAATGATACATGATGGCAAACCATGTGGGATGGCAGTGGGGATAAAACTCATGCCATGATGGTGTTGAATACTAACATGATAGGTACAGTAGGTTTAGATGTTGACCCAGGCAGGTAGGGCCATCAAGTATGGTGAGAATAGGTAGGGATACTACTATGCTAGACGAGGAGATCACCTCTAGGGTAGGGGAGATTGTAGGTTTGGAGAGGAGAGTGGAAACTTTATAGGATACATTGGATATTTGAGATGATGATATCATGGTTCAAATTCATGATTAGATTATGATAGAGTTATATCAAGCCATATCAGATAGATATCATGCTTTATTAGATGTTCATAGGCTCTAATGTGAGTGCAATAAGGCTTAAAGAATTAGTGCTCAGAAAGGGTTCTCTTAGATGATATTTGAGATCCTTTGGGATAACGATGAGCCATTGTATTATTTCCAAGCATAAGAGACTACTATTCCCAAATATCAGTAGATTACTAAATTTGAGGTATGGGATGCCCAAAGGGATGATAGTAGATCAAGTCAATCTAAGAATAGGACTCATGGTACAACATCCTTAGATTAGTCTATGTAGTGGACATGGTCATCTACACCACCAAGACTACCAGGGACACTAGGGCCACCTATTGCAATAGGGCCTATGGATACACAAAGTCAAAGCTAATTTGTGATAGCTCTTATGGTATTTTGGCATATTTTATTTTTGACACCATGCTGATATGTATATATCATTGATATTTATGATATTGTTTGAGATACAATGAAATTCATGTTGGGTCTTTCAAAACTTATGTATATGGACATTTATTTTTTGATATATGTGATTCTCTATTTTATGATCATGTTGGTCTCATGCTTAGCTCATGTTTTACCATTATAAATGTTTATTTTCATTTCAACATGTATGCTTTATTTATTTACTACCTTATCATGTATATGAGGTGTTGCTCTATTTTATCTAATTATGTTATGTGATGATGTATATGCTTATTCAAAGATGCACATATGTATGAGTACATAATAAATTATATTGATTTATTTACTCATTATTTTTAGAATATGTTTGGGTATTTAGCTAGTTTTTGATACCATAGGAGTTGTAGTTATATAAAATGCAAAAATTGGTAGCTTGAGCATGGCTAATGACACCCAATCCATAGGTCCCTCTTGTTTTGTCTAAATACCCTATCAATATTATTTCACTAATTCCCAGTCATCTCTAGCCTTTCAGACTTGACCTCAATTGAGCCAAGACCCTCTCTTCATGACCAATACATCCCCTTAGGTCTTATATACCCAAGAAAATAATGCCAAAGTTGGAAAATAGTACTAGACCCTAGGGTGTCCCCTTTTTAGTGCTCTTATCTAATCACATTTTGAGCCTAGTTTACCTATTTTCCCCAATTTATCTTGTTCATTATGTCAGCCTATTCTAGTTTCATCTAACCCATGACTAATAGATCCATATATAAGCCCATTCAAAGATCACTTGGAAGGGGTTGGTAAATATCATTCAAAAAAACAAGAATACTAATGAGACCACTCAAGAAATCTTCCCTATTCTCTACATACATCTAGCCTATACACTTTCAAGCTAAATCAAGTCTTTAGACTAATCCCTAGCCATTTCAAGCATACCTAGTTTTATCATTTCTTGCATTTCATTCACTATTGCACCAAGAACTCTTAAAGGGAGAAATACATATGTCTTGATCCCTCCTTAGATTATTGTTATGTAGGTAGCGTGCCCACACATAGGGTGTGAAGCATGTCCAATGTATCTTACACACACTAACCCCTTGTCCCTATTTGCCCAAGTTCATTAAATTGCATAAAAAATATAAGCACATGAAGAATCAACTCTATAAGGAAATCTATCAATAAAGGAGACCTAAAATTTCATACACAAGTCAACATTGAGTAGGCGAACAAAACCCAAAAAGCTTATATCCTAAAGATAACAACACCAAGGAAGGACTATAACACTAGAGCCTAGGGTGTCTAATTTCAATGCTCCTATCCAATCAAAAAACAAAGTTTAGGATCTTTTTTTTGACACTGTTCTAATCCTACACCTGACATTCCAAACCTTGTCTTAGTTTGAATAGTCTAAAATAAGCCAAGTTACATTTCTCCTTACTCTTTTACTATTTTTAGAAACATCAAATTGTAGTTCAATTTCACATATTAGTAGTTATAATTAGGAATATTATTTACTGATTTTCCCTACTCAGACTATTTATTAATTAGGGATAAAAATCCATTATTCCTAAAAAATAAAAAATCATTTGGTGAACCCAACTTACTTTTAATTTTGCATAAAAACTCTAGAAACCCTAGGGTAAATTCCTAGCTAATTTTTCCCATTAATTTCTAAATTTTTCCTTGAATATTACAATTAGAAATTCCTCTCAAAATTTTAAAATTTATAGTAAATTTTAAAATATTTTTTTTCCAAAACCCTAGTTACATACACTAGGTCCTAGTAATTTTCCAGCATTAATCCACTAATTTCTCATTTTTTTGCTTGCATATATAAATAAAAAATTTAATTCAAAATTTTAATTTCAATCATATTCACACAAATATTTTTTTCAAAACCCTAGTTGCATCATCTAACACCCAGTAATTTTCCTATAATTTTCCAATCATTTTCTTGATTTTTACTTGCATACTTAACTCAAAAATTCAATTTCAAAAATTCATAGTATTTTGAAAAAATATTTTTGAAAATTCCCTAGTTGCATGTGCTAGTTCCTATTGGCTTCTTGAGATATCACCTTACATCTAGAGTCAAATTGCAAAAATGATGATCATTTATTTACAAACTTCTCTTAAATTTCTTGCAAATAATAAGGAAACCATAATGGGCCCTATCATGTACATGAATAATGAAGTCCATCATATTTTAGTACAAAGCCTCATTCTTTGCATTTCATTCTTATGTTTCACTATATGGGATGATATTACAAAATTCATTGCCAACAATGAACAAATTTTCAAAATTCTTTTCCAAAACCCTAGTTACATACACTAGGTCCTAGTAATTTTCCAGCATTAATCCACTAATTTCTCATTTTTTTGCTTGCATATATAAATAAAAAATTTAATTCAAAATTTTAATTTCAATCATATTCACACAAATATTTTTTTCAAAACCCTAGTTGCATCATCTAACACCCAGTAATTTTCCTATAATTTTCCAATCATTTTCTTGATTTTTACTTGCATACTTAACTCAAAAATTCAATTTCAAAAATTCATAGTATTTTGAAAAAATATTTTTGAAAATTCCCTAGTTGCATGTGCTAGTTCCTATTGGCTTCTTGAGATATCACCTTACATCTAGAGTCAAATTGCAAAAATGATGATCATTTATTTACAAACTTCTCTTAAATTTCTTGCAAATAATAAGGAAACCATAATGGGCCCTATCATGTACATGAATAATGAAGTCCATCATATTTTAGTACAAAGCCTCATTCTTTGCATTTCATTCTTATGTTTCACTATATGGGATGATATTACAAAATTCATTGCCAACAATGAACAAATTTTCAAAATTCTTTTCCAAAACCCTAGTTACATACACTAGGTCCTAGTAATTTTCCAGCATTAATCCACTAATTTCTCATTTTTTTGCTTGCATATATAAATAAAAAATTTAATTCAAAATTTTAATTTCAATCATATTCACACAAATATTTTTTTCAAAACCCTAGTTGCATCATCTAACACCCAGTAATTTTCCTATAATTTTCCAATCATTTTCTTGATTTTTACTTGCATACTTAACTCAAAAATTCAATTTCAAAAATTCATAGTATTTTGAAAAAATATTTTTGAAAATTCCCTAGTTGCATGTGCTAGTTCCTATTGGCTTCTTGAGATATCACCTTACATCTAGAGTCAAATTGCAAAAATGATGATCATTTATTTACAAACTTCTCTTAAATTTCTTGCAAATAATAAGGAAACCATAATGGGCCCTATCATGTACATGAATAATGAAGTCCATCATATTTTAGTACAAAGCCTCATTCTTTGCATTTCATTCTTATGTTTCACTATATGGGATGATATTACAAAATTCATTGCCAACAATGAACAAATTTTCAAAATTCTTTTTGCATATTCTCTTTTGCTCCTACAAAATAATTACCAACTCCATTTTGCTAAACGCATTGGAAATGTTATGTTACATGTCAAAATTTTATATGCCTTTATGCAAAAATTTCTAATCTCTATCCTTTACTTTCTATTTCTCATGTGGAAATTTTTTCAAGTTTATCATGCCGAACACATTCAAAATATTATGTTACATGTACAAATTTTAGATGCCTTTATGCAAAAATTCATGATCTCTACCTTTTACTTTCTATTTCTCATGTGGAAATTTTTTCAAGTTTATCATGTCAAGAACATTACAAATTTCATGATTCAAGTCAAAGTTTTCTATGCATCAGTGCACAATTCTATGCTCTCTAAACCTTGTTTGCTATCTATCATGTGGAATGTTCTTTATAATCATATTGTTATACATGGTTTAAAATTAGATGTATCTAACTCTTTAGTTACTTTTAAGTATCTCCTTATCATTATTAGACACAAGAAAACACTAGAAATTATATTTATCCCTCCTCCAAATTTGGTCCATCTAGATTTCATCTTACACCTACTACCAGATCTATGACTATATTAGATCATGTAGTACATAATATAAACAAAGTTTATGAATATATACAGGTTGATTACACCTGTGGATATAGCTTTATCACTTAGGTTAGCACCCCTACTAATACAATTTCAGCTCATCCATCAGTTATAGTTCTTCCTCCAAGATTCAACCATAATTGAGACCTTCATCACCATCATATAGGGTTAATGCACATCCATAGCTTCAATATTCTAGACAAATTTTAGCTACAATGTTCATACCCAAGGAAATATCATTGAGTTATCATACCTCTACACATAGAGCATGTGTTCAGAGAGCTTATCTTACCACCATCTGGGTCCCTAAGAGCCCTACAATTGCATCTACTTCTTGGATTTATAGGGGGACCCCACAATCAATTTCCACTATATATATTTTAGAGTATTTATAGCATACATAGATTTTTTATTCACATTCTCAGCCATTCCATCAGGTTCCATGATCATGCACGATCCCACTCCTTGATATAGGACAACATGATAGGAAGCCTCCCATGAGACTCATTAGTTAGTATCGTCACTCCTCAATCTTACTTGTATATAGTTTATTTTTACTTACATGTACATAGTTTCTTATGCTTGCTTGTACATAATCTCTCCTACTTGATTGTACATAGTTCCAATATTTCAAATATACAAAAATAGTATAACATTTTAAAAACCAAAAACATTCAAATATTACAAAACACTAAAAACATTTTGATTATATGCATCATCCATGCTTTACATTACTATTATCATGTTGGGACTTACATTTGTTGTTTCATGTTATTGTATGTCGATTTATCTACATTACCAGCATTCACTTGATCTTCTTTGAGTATATGCAGTGATTTCTAACTACTTGATTGCTTCACTCTACCCATTGAGAGGGCATCCTACTTCACTAAATCTGTATGAGAAACCAAAAACATCCCTAAAGGAGGAGTATCATAAAAAACCCTCAAAATAATATAGTAGATAACTATGATCAACAAACCTTGTGAAATAAGTGTGTGTGGCTCTAACAAAGCTCAAACTTTAGGACCCTATGGTGTAAAATTCACTTTCTTGCCCTAACAAAAATGACATATCTAATAAACTAAAAGCATATTGGTTGTGATGTCGAGAACATATAATGCATCATTGATGTGGCCACCATTTAGTTTTATCTCACCCTTTCCCTTAACATAAATAAAGGAAGAATATTTAACATCAATGTTGGAAGTAGAACTCAAACCAAGAGATACAAAGGACTCCTTAGAAGAAGTCATATGGTGTGAAGCACAAGAATCTAGAACCCAAATTTTTGAAATAGGTGACTATGATCTTCAAACAACATTAAGTGCTTTCCCATGCTCATGAGATGGAGATAAAAATATTGTATTTCTTGATGACATCCTTTAGGGCATGCATTCTCTTAAAACACCTAGACTCTTCATGATTAATCCTCCCACAATTGTATAAAGATAAGTTAGACTTATTCTTGGATTTGGAAGATGATTTAGGTTTAGATGTGTTGGTGTTGGGCTTAGGTGCATTTTGAGATAGAGGAGTGTTCTTCTTCTTACTCTTTATTTTTCCCTTATTTGTAGGATGTGATACTACTAATGCTTTTTTAGAGGTAGAATACTCAAGGTGAGATAATTTGGATTCCTCCCTAGTAATTCTCACATAAAACAACTCTAAATTTGGCAATTTGAATGTAGTACCTAAGGAATCTATGCTAGAAAAAAAAGTAAAAGAAAAGATTTAGAATGGATCACTCAACTTAGACAAAATCAAGTACACACACTCTTCATCTTTCTTATCTCATCCACTCCCATTTAACTATGTCAACAAATTATTAAACTTAGTGAGGTAGTCTACAATAGAGGCAAAGTCATTTGGATTGAGTGAAGTAAGCTCCACTTCAAGATGCATAGATCTCATGTGATCAACATTCCCAAATAAACCCTTTAACTTAGCCCACATTTTAAGTGGTGTATCACACCCATACAAATGAAACAACAAACTATCACTCACATAAGTCCCTATTAAATCCGTACACTCTTCAAACTTACATTGGTGCTAAATTTTTTGAAACTCTCTTATGAACTATGGTTGAGTTTCATTTATGAGGGACCATAATCCTTTACATTGTATGATTTTTTATATTATAAGTCTCCATGTATGTTAATTATGTGTAGTCAAAGGCTCACAATGATCAATAACATAAGTAGAAACCATGCTAGTTAATCGCTAAAAATAAAAAATAATGCAAAAGGGTGCACAAATTAGGACTAAAACAACCCCCTAAAATATTGTATTAAGAACACCCCCCATTTTGGGGTTTTATAAAAGTAGTGCATTTTTATAAATAAATGACATCAATGGATAGATAATTTAAAACCATACACTTCTGAGAAAAAAAGAACTCAAATTTGAGTTATGATTCAAAAGTTAGAGGTTTTAAAAATTCCCATAAATGGGTCAAAAACATTAAAAAGACACTAGAAATAGATTTTAGTGAGAAAAAAGGTATTTAAGGTAGGTTTCCAACCACTCATTAGAACTAGAATTGAACCACTAATTTAGAAAATCCAACCAAAGTGAAAAACAATCAGTTGAGAGACCCTTATGCCTGCATAAGTGAATTGTACTTCCTCTAGAGGAAAAAACATATCATTGATAAAATAAAGTAACAGAATGTACATTTGTTAAAGAGAAGAAGTAAATTACATCTGGTGAAAGAAGTAAATAAAGGAGTGTGACTTCCATGTAGACCTAGGTAATCTCATTGCATTTTATGACCACACTCCATGTAGATCCTTCCAAAAAATGCCACACTTTTGATATCTCTTTCTTCTCACTAATATATGGTCCTTCAACTCAACTAGAAATTCCAATCCACAATAGAAAAGAGTGTATTCTTGGTAAAAGGATGTAATAGTTTCCCAAAAAGTGAAGTTATAGTTAAAATGTAGTCCTCGTTTAAGAAAAAGTCCAATACCAATCTTTTTGCAATGCACCAACAGAAAAAAATTCCAACATACACCTGTAAAAGATAGAAAAACTCTAATACAAAAGTGTAAAGGGGCACTTGGAATGTCTTCCAATGTTCCACATCTCTCTCTAACATAGTCAAGGTCTTTGATAAAGTCACCTTGTTTGGGGTGCCAACTTGGGGATTCTAACACCATCCTCTTTAATGCCTCAAAAAAAAAATTAGGCATTTACATGTTGTCTTCTCCATGAAGTTCTTTCTTTATCCTCCCATGCAGGTAGAATTCTGGTCAAAGACTCCAACACCTTACTCCTCCATGCTTATCTTCTCCTTCACAGTCCTTCAACCAAATGCCACACTCTACCTCTTTATAATACCAATGTAGAAGATCAAAAATAAATTTTAAAATCCTCCCTAAACTTAGTTTCTTTATAACTTCAATCAACTCAATTTATTCAAAGCTTCAATGAAAGTGCCTCTCCAAGGCCGTTATAGATATAGAAAAGGAATAAAATTGTTGAAGATGTATGGAAAGGGAAGTAACAAATTTGACAAGGGAAGTAGAAGTAAAATATATAAAAATTTGTAAGCTTAATGTATGGTTACAATTATCAAGGCTCTGGTACCATGTTAGGAATGGTAAAAACATTTTAAGAAGCCAATATCTGAAGAGTTAGTAAAAATAACATCACACATGAAGCTTCAAACAAATGAGATACACAATAAGTCAAATAAAATGATTTTTTATAATGAGATGCTATTATAATAAGAATCCTTTACATAAGTAAGCAAGGCAAAATAAAAAACTAGCCTAATCAAGCAATGTGGGATAAATCCTCATATAAGACAAACTAGGAAAAAGATAAAATACCTAATTAATAGACTAGAAAACATTAGAAATACATACTCTAACATAGTTTATTGGAACACGTGCTTGTGTAATTATTATAAAAATATGTGTCCTCTTTATTGTAATTTTCATCAACCATTTGTTGAAAGTATTGAAAATCAATATTTAGACTAATTTTGATTGTATATATACTTGATTTGTTGATGAATGAAATCAATAAAGCATTCAGTTTTTCATTATGGTATAAGAGTGGTAGCATGATTTTAAGGAAGCCTTGAAATAAAGGGAATGAATAGTGAAGAGAAGGGTGTTGGCAGATCATGCAGGGTCATGTAAATTGCATTAGCATTGATAGAAATCATGACCTACAGATAGTAGACACATAGACCTATGGTTAGAATTTTATCATGACGAATCACTTGTTAGATGGTTTTAGATTTGTATTCAAATCTCTATGATGGTCATTGTGTTCTAGTCTTTATATCCATTATGTTATCATTTAGTTTGCTAAACCTTAGTCTTCTATCATTGTGGAAGTAGGGTAATTAATCAAAAAAGCTATGCAATAATGTTTTATTGCTCCTACCTACCTTGGAATTGACTTTGAGAGTGATAAAGATTTGATGTTTTTCCATTGCATTATGGTAATAAAATCTTGATATTTTGCTTAAATTTTTTACAAAGGTGTCTAGTTTATTATGAAGATCTAGAGCTATTGAAATAAATCAAGCATTTTGTGTGGTTGAATGAGTTTCATAAATTACACATGAATTTATTTTTACCTCCAATATTCCATTCAAAATGATGGAAACCTATAGTTTGATGAATTAGTATGGTAAGGAGTACTATAATATTTCTAGTTTGAAGTACAGTTTCAAACAAGGAAGATATGTGCCAACTTAGAATAAGGCTACACAACAAATAATGAATGTGAAGAAGAATCTCCTCACAAAAGACTACATCTAACTATAAAGGCCTATCAATCTCACCTACAAGCCAAATTTCATTCTTGAAGTACTTGAACATTTAAAATCATTAGTTACCTTTGATAAGGTACATTTTATAATATAGAATTTTATAAGTAATAAAATATTTCATTGCCTTTGTTGTTGAAATTTTATTTGAAAATAAATTGTAGGTTTAAGGAGACATAAGTCATGTCAGTGCCAAAATTACTCCTTTCTGATGCCCATCTCCTAAAAGGGTTGAACTATGTAGCATAGAACATAAAGATGTGAACAATTATTCAATTCGAATAATTATGGGGGATCATCACTAGTAGTGTGACCCATCCAACTAGAGATAATAAGCAGATAAAGTATGACAAGTCTAATTCTAAAGCCATAATGTTGATTACACTTAGTATCTCCTATGAGGTTCAACCACATATTTGGAATGCATAAACATTGAAGGAGGCTTGAGACATTTTTTCCACAATCTATGAGGTGAAGAACCAAACAAAGATCCTCCATCTCTAGTCCAAACTTCATACACTTAGTAGGAAAGATCAAAAATAATCAAACATATAAATATATATTACTGAACCAGAAAAAGATAAAACACATATGATGAGTTATCTAATGAAAGAATAATTTCCACTTGAAAGGAGAGTTCACACAGAAACCTAATTTCAAATACTTAAACACGTAGATTTAAGTATGCAGCAATCATTTCTTCTTTTCACTCACAGATGAAAATTCTTCAAAAAAACATCACATATATTGTAAAACAAAGAAGTTCAGCTCTAAAATTCTCTTGTCTTCTTCTTCATTATCATGTATATTAGTTTTTAACAACTAAACACACACACACACACACACACACACACACACACACACACACACACACACACACACACACACACACACACACACACACACACACACACACACACACACACACACACACACACACACAGTTACCCTAATTAACTATTCTTTTAAACCCAGAGTTAAAACAAACTCTGACCCATACAAGATTTAGTTTCATACAAGCTCATTAAACTACAAAGTTTTTTAAACATTATTTCAACTGAATAACTGAATAAATAGATTGCATAAGCAAGATCAAGACTGGGGTAGTAGATTGGAATCTCCAGCTTTGCTTTGTTCTATTGAGGAGACACGTTGCACCTTTCATTCCTAATGTGTGGTAACAAATTCCTAGATTTTTGAGAAGTTGGGGATGCCAATGCGTTTAATTTCCAAACATCTTTCTCTCTTTAAATTTTCACCACTTTTTCTGTGTGTTTCGAGAGTGCATCAGCACAGAGGTGAAAAAGTTATTCTACTTTTGAAATCTGAGAGAAATCCTCAAGTAATAGGTTGTCATTTTATTTGACAAAATTGATCTTCTCTCTAAAGGATTGAACCATAGTATCGATGTCCTTTTTTGGCTCCCCATCATCTTTTATATATTTAACATCAATACAATGTAAGTCATGCTATAAGGATTAAGTAAACTCAATTATTTATTTGATCATTTTTGTAAATTTAATTCGTCCTTGTCCGGATACTGAGTTTTTCCATTCAATATTTTTCTTGCTTACATATAATATATTATCATTTAGAATCATCAAATTTTTCTCTGATAAAAACTTCATTACCACATACTTCTAAACATCTCCAATTTTATTTATCACATTCATCCATTTCCCTTCCTCTTTTTCCCATGAAGCATTTTGTGTTTTCAAATCCTTGATGGCAGCCATAGTCTCATCATATATATTATTTATTTCCTTAATGTATTTTGTACCCTTATGGATAATGCCATCCAAACAATCATCAAACACCTTAGTCACCATTTTGTTTCTATGTATTTGATCTAGCATTTTTTGGTTGACTAGAGATTTTGGGTCAAAAGATAGAGGTAGTTGGGAAACGTGTTGTGGATTTGGATTATAAATGGCATTGATATAATCTACCATTGATCATAAGGTCTATTTCAAATCCCTCTTATCTTTTTCATCCTTCCAGGTACGACTGACTATCCTTTTGGTAGATGCTTCAAGATGGTGCACATTTATGGCACGTGATGCAGTCCCAATATCTATTTTTTTATTGTGAAATCTTGAATTATGAGATCTTGAACTTCTTCATCAGTTGTTAGTCAGGCTATTTCTACACTCCAATTCCCTATATTAGGGTCAATGTCTACCCTAGATGTTATTTTTAGCTTCTTGGATTTAGGAGTCTTTCCTAGACACTTGCTAACTATGTCCTTCACTGGCAATGAAAATGGAACTATTTTTCTTTTATCACTGATTGAACTTTCTAACCATTTGGGTGTAAGGACTGGAAATTCCTTACCAAGATTCAATTGTTTAGAAGGCACATTTTATATCACCATCAGATTTGTAGAATCTGAAGGAACCTCTGTTTGTTAATTTGCACTAATCTCCTCTGCCATTGGTGTATCAAACCCTTTATCACTTGTTGCCTCTCCCAAATCCACTTCAAAGTTTAAGTCCACAACTATTCTTTTAGAAATCTTCTTCTTCTTCTTCCCACTTTTAGTTCTTGATCTAGTGCCATGAGGAGGTAGAATAGTTGTAAGGGATTTTTTGGACTCTTTGATGATAGGACCCCTTCCAATTTTTGGCTTGGGAGTACTTGCATCACAAATAGTAATAAGCCAATTATAAAATCTTATTGGAGATGGTGATTCAGCCATTAGTGCACATTATTGGGAATCTTCATTTTGAACTTCTTTCAGTCTACATTCCCTCAACCATTTCTCATTTCTCCTTATTACCGGAAGGGTTCTAACCTCAATCTGATCCTCTTCATTTTTAGTCTAATCAATTTCTAGAATAGGTAATTATTTTATTTGTTCAAATTAAGGATCAATCACCTATTCCTCATTATCAACTATTCCATAAATATTCATATTTAAATTGAGGGTAACTATTTTACCTAAGGAGAACCTACACCATAGCCTCTTTCTTACTTCAAATTCATCTGAACAATCCTCCCAATAGTCCTCCATTTGAGGGATGTGTGAAAATCCCGTTCCAAAACCCAAATTGTCCCAAGCAAAACCTTTGCTGTCAAATTGGGTTCTGGCACTATAGTACTAAAAATTAAACTTTTTTAGGCCCACTTCTAAATTTGAAGCATCAAAAATTGACTAGCATGAATAGTGTCTAAGTTCTATAGGAAAAGATATACTAGATTAATTCTTCATTGGGAATTTATTATCTACATGGGCCAGCTACCTACACACTTCTATCAACACAAAGTGGTCAAAAACATAACTAGGCAGCGTCATAGATTTGCCATCAAAAGCACCAACTTTGATATAAGTAAATTTGGGAAACTAGATAAATAAACTACTATAAATACTGACAGCTGCATAGCTTCATTAGACATTCTCTTATTGATATTTTATGCCAGTTCATAAATCATTCTTCTAATAAAAACATCGTTAACTCTCCCATAATTCTCATAAAAAAATTGCATCTGTAATTGTGAATAATAATCATAAATTTTGCTATCCTCAACCAAGGGTGTATGAGGTCACTCTCCCCATTATCTTGTAGACGTCAGGTATTAGAAGAGATATGAGGACATATAAAAGTCCTTATTCCCAAATAATTACTCAAACCTTAATGTAAACATTCGTCTATAATTTCCACCCAATCCAAATATTTTTCTCCTTGGAGGATCACTTGGATGAAGAAATACATCTAGTCTTCCCAATAAAATGCCTGAGAACTACCTTTCACCTTGTGCAACATTACCATGATGTCTTTAATTTCTGGTATCATATGTTCTCTAGTTAATGCTCTGGGTAGTCTCAAACCTCTTTTTTGAAATTTTAGTAACCAATTTTTGGCAATTACACTCTTGTAGTTTGCTTTCTTTAATGAAAAATGACCATAAGAGGAATTAATATTGAGTTTAGAGTATGGCTCCTTAGGCAGAATTTTCATCACAGCCATTAGGGTTTTTCTATTGAAATATAATAACACATTTCCATCCAAAGTTTTGATACACCTATTTTCATGGTCGTATTTATTCATGCATTCCATAACTAATTCAGGACATTGTACCACCATGGAAAAAGTCACAGCTTCAACTAAACCACTTTCCACTATTTTCTCCATCATAGGGGTTGACATAGGATTTTTAACCCTCTCCTTAAATTTTTTAAAATCATATTTAACTAAATAAGTATCCCCGAGTTTGGGAAGAGAAAAAATAAGGCTTGAACCATGTTCAAAACCAAAATAGGTAGATTTCATGGATACAGACTGAATAAATACAATGAAAATGCTTTGAACCTCTTTAATAACACTAGAAACACAAAATGATTCTCCTTTCCAACAAAGTAATGGAATTAGCTATAGGAAAAGTTAAACTCACCTTCAATGGATTAGAGATTACTATCAAAGTAGGTAATAAAATATTATACCTCCAATGATGTTCTCCTCTTGCATCACCCTATGTGTTTACTATTAAAATTGGCTTGTAATTTCTCGAAAAATGTATTAAATTAGGTCTAATAATTACTATCTCAAATAATTCATGCAAAAAATTCCTGATAAGACATGAACTTTGAAAGATGCATTAATTTCAAGCGTTTCTTACACATGACCTTGATATGTAATTATTACTCGTAACCTTTTGAAAGTTAAAACTTTTCGCTTCATAATATGTTCTGGATATATTTCTATTAAATCTCCCACAAGTTTTTGACTTAAAGAAGGCTTCGAGTAAAATGATACTATAGTGAGGGAATGTTGAACCTTTGAACCTTTGAACTTCAATATGAGGTTCAACTAGGAGGTTCAAAGATACAAGTTGAATTACACAAAAGGACCAAAGGTACATGACTTTTCAAGAAGCATTGAATGTTGAATCATTGAATCATTGAACTCTTTAACCATGAAAAGGGTTCAATTATATAGTATTTTTCAAATAAGATGATAGGTGGATGTATTTTTTTAAAAAACAAAGAGCCAACCTAAGAGACAAACACATGACCCATAAGGGAAGATGGTAAGTCAATTTTTTTCTAAGGGAAGGATCACAAACAATTGAATAGGAGTGAATGAAAGGGTAACATTGGATCTGACTAGGGACTACATTTTATAACAAAATGTAGAGAACTTAGAAACTCTGGTTACGCACAAATTGAAACACAAGAATGGACGAAAAAGAACCAAGGCAAACCAAAACTAGAAAAGGAAAATAACAACACATGACAATAAAGGAAAGACTATGTACAAAATAGGGGACACTTTTTTTACAGTTTATACAATTTAAGATCCTATCCATTATAAGACATGGGTAGAATAGTTCCATCTAGATATTCCAATTTGAAATAATTAGGGTTGAGTACCTAATGAATTTTGAAGGGGCCTTTCCAAAGTGAATCAAACTTGACATGTGCTCCTTTAGGTTCTCTCCTCTTATCCCATAGCAGCACTTCATCCTCTTCTTCCATGAATTTTTTGGGCCTTGATTTTTGATCAAAAATATTCTTAACCTTGGATTGATGAGTGGTAATTTGATCAACTAGCTCATTCCTTTCCTCCTCAATCCTGGTTAAGTACATAACTCTCTTTTCTAGGGAATCTTGAAAATATTGATCTTCAATGACATTTTGTAATTTGGCTACAAATAATTTCAGGGGTAATGATAACTGAGCTCCTATTCCATAAACCAGCTCAAAAGGTACCATTATTATTGCCCTTTTTGGGGTTACCTTTTCAACCTAGAGCACTTCGTACAACCTCTTATGCCAATATTTAGGATTATCACTCACCAATTTCCTCATGATGGCTATCATATTTTTGTTACTAGACTAAGCTTGTCTATTCCCATGAGGGTAATAATATGATGAGTGAGAAAGAGAGATACTATTATCATAACAAAAAGAAGTAAGTTAAATTGAATAAAATTTGGTAGTGTTATCTGCCACAAACTTCTGAGGAACACCAATATGTATAAGTATATTTTCTCTGAGAAAATTATATACTACTTCTGAAGTGGTTCTCTTCATAGGGACTGCTTCAACCCATTTTGTAAAATAGTCCATCATTAAAATATGTGTATGTTCATCACTCAAAGGTGGTGAAAGAGGTCCAATGAAATCTAAGCCCCATTATTTGAAAGGTTCTTCAATCACGATAGGCCTCAGAGGCAATGGTACAAGTTGTGGTCTTCTTGGAAATATTTTGCAATTTTCACAATTATCCACCCATCTGTATGCATCTGTGAACATGCCTGGCCAATAATGACAATTTCTAAGGATTTTGAAGGCTGTGACTGAAGAATAAAAATGTCCACCACAATCTTCATCATGAAAAACTTCCAAAAGCTTGCACTGTTATTCTTTGTCAACACATCTCAAAAAGGTTCCATCAAGTCCCTTTTTGTATAAGACATCACCCCAAATGACATATTTAGCTGATTTTAACTTCAAATTCCTTTTCTCCTTCAGGGATAAGCGACTGGGATAGTCTCCATAAGTAAGATTATGTGCCAAATTCAAGAACCATGGATCTTATAAACTCATCAATAAGACAGTGGGAAGTTCTTCATCTTCTTCTTCTTTACTTTCAATAATCAATTTCCATAGGCCTTAACCTCTAACTAATTTAGCTGGCCTAATCTCTAAGTCATATTCTTGAATCTTAGCGACCCATGTTGCTCTTTTATTCATCCCAACATCTTGTTGAGTCATAATGCTTTTTATAGCTGAACTAGGGATAAATACAATTGAATGAAAGTGTAGTATGTAATATCTAAATTGTTTAACAACCTTTACCATAGTGAAAGTTTACTTCTCAGTTAAAGAATATTTAAGTTCATGTTTCTTAAGAGGAACACTCATAAATGCTATTGGGAATTCTTCATTCAATTCATTTTTTTTAGCAAGATACCAAATAGGGTATGTTATGAAGCATAACAATAAATAATAAAATCTTTTTGGAAATCAGGCTTTACCAAAGTAGGTGTTTGTGCAATCACTTATTTAATATCTTCAAATGCTTTCTTAGTAGATTCATTCTATTTAAATACTTATTTTCGCTCATCATCCACACAATATGCTTCATAATCTCAGCAAAATCAAGAATGAAGCTTCTAAGGAAATTAATCTAGCCAAAGAAAGACTTAACTCCAGTCTTATTAGAAGGAAGACATAGCTATTGTATTGTTTTAACCCTTTTTGGATCAATCTTGATTCCATCCTTAGAAACTAAATGTCCCAACAACTTACCTTCTATTACATAGAAAGCTAACTTCTTAGGATTAAGAGATATCCCATGACTCTGACACCTTTTTAAAATAGTCTCAAGGTCTTTCAAATGATCTTCTCTTCTTCATGAGAAAATAGTCAAATCATCAAGATAAATGACAATAATTTTATCTTTAAGCTCTCTAAAAGATGAATTCATCGCCCATTGGAAAGTTGCACTAGGATTAATCAAACCAAAGGGCATAGAGTTATAATCAAAAGTTCCCTAGGGTGTAGTAAAAGTAGTTTTATGTTGATCAGCTACAACTACACTTATTTGATTATAACATGAGAATCCATCTAACATGGACATCATCTCTGATCCAGCAACTATCTATAAAATGTGATCCATCATAGGTAAAGGATAATTATCTTTCAAACTGGCTTGGTTTAGATTTCTAAAATCAACACAAATTCTTATTTCTCCATTTGCTTTACATACTAGGATAATATTTTCCACCCAGGTGGAGTGATGAATTGGATAAATAATCCTAGCTTTAAAAATTTTGGCGATCTCTTTAAAGATAACTTTAGCAAATTTTGGGTTATAGTTTCTCAACTTTTTTGTGAATGGAATTGCATCTATTTTTAAAGGAATATGATGTTGAAATTTCCCACCCCTAAAATCTTTTAGGTCATCATAGCACCAAGCAAAGACATACTTATACCTAATCAATAGATTAATTAATTTGTTTTTCTCCTTTGGCGAGCAACACCTACCAATGGAAATCCATTTAGGATTAGTCTTACTCCCAATGTTTATCTTTTCATAATCTCCCATTTTGTCAGGGTTCTGAGCAAGTTTGTCTTTGGTATATTCATCTTGTCAAGTGAAAAAATGTTTCAGAGAGACTAGTCCTTTGGGTATTTTGTTTCCCTTTAAATGAATTAAATCATCCTTTGAATTGATACCTGGATCAAGACTAAATTCTTTACATTCTAATTCAAAACCTTCAAAATAAGTCCCCAAGAACATTTCAACATTCTCCAAGAAGTTTCTGATCTCCCTGTCATTCCTAAAAAAATGCTAATTCTCATCATTATCTAGGACATTAAAATGATAGATCAATTGTATTCTATATGAATCCTTTTTAAAATGAAGGTGTGGGAGAAGAAGGGAAGTTGACACTGCTAGAGAATCCACCCTTATATTCTGATCTCTAGGAATTGCCTCAATAGAAAAGGAATTAAAATATTCTATCACATCTCAAACCCTATTCTTGTAATGTCTCAATCTTTCATTCTCAACTAATAAAATACCTCTCACTTGTTTAGTAATCAATTCAGCATCTCCTTTTGCTCTAAGCATCTTTATCCCCTTTTCTTTGGCTTCATTTAATCCAAGCAATAGGGCCTCATACTTTATAGTGTTATTAGTATTTTTAAATTCTAACTTGAAAGAGTAAGGAAAATTTTTACCTTTAGGTGAGATCAGAATAAACTCTACTCTTGAACCAATGGTGACACAACTACCATCAAATTCCATGATCTATAGATCATTTGAATGAGCATATTTTGGGGTAGACTCTTTCTTCATGTCTTCAGAAGAGAGAAAGTAATTTCTAAATTCACATTCTTCAAATAGGATATAAGATTTAAGATCATTGGAAGGATACACATTAAACTTGTATTTAGGTTCAGGTTCTAGTTTAACTTTTTTATTTCCCACTAGAATTGTAGCTTCTAACCAATCTAAATTAATCTCCCCACCTAAGTCTTTACAAAAGGTCCTACTCAATATCATCCCATAACTATTAGGAATATCTACTACCAAGATAGTCAATTTCACTTTTTTATCAGGATAGGCTGCAAGGGTGAGCCGTGCATCTTTGATTTGCCCAAGCAAAGAAATATATTTTCCATCCATGGAGTAACATCTACCAAATATTTTTGTAAGGGATAGGCCCATGGCTTTGGCTATAGAAGAAGGCATGATATTATCATAGGCACCTGAGTCTATAATATAATTACTGATTTTATGACCATTTATGAATAAATAAACATAAAATGGGTTGGTTTCATATCAACCATATAAGAAGTATCATTAGCTGAGTCAATAGTCATTTTAGGAATATGCCTGGGTGATTTAGGTGGGGAAGCAAATAATTAGGCAATCGGAGACTCAACACTAGCATTTAGTTGACTTTTGGGCTCAATTTGTGAAGGATCACCTTTGACATATTTAACCAATTTATCATGTTCTTTGGGATTCAACTTAAGATACTCAGTAGGGGATATTTGAATCTTTATAGACTTGTAAAATTCTATAATATAAAAACAAATTTCATGATCATTCCTATGTAACAATTTAACTTGTTGGGCCTTCAAATTAATGTCAGGGGTTCTAGTAAGAGGCTCCTTACCTTTAACAGGTACTTCTTGAGTATTAGATAATCTCATATTCTTCTAAATTCTAGTAAGCATAGCACATGAAGGATATTCAAGAGTAACCATTATTTCACCTCCTCTTTCTAAATCTAATTCATATTATAGGAAGTGTATTTTAGAGTTGCCAAGTTACTCAGAATTCCTTTCTTCTTCGGTAATCTCTCCCAATACATCTTGAGTAGTGGCCATTTGATCATATCTAAGCATCTCTAGACAAGAGTTTCCATCATGATCAGTAGTCAAATGAAAGGCACACATATTTCTTCTTCTAGGGGGAGCTTCAATATCTACCCTAGGTTGTCTTGATGTAAGTGGTAATGTCCTACTAGTATTTGTCTATTGATTAAAATTTCTCCTGCTAACATCTTGATATGGTTGTTGAAATGAAGTACCAGCCTTAGGCAATTGTATTTTTAAGGAAATCATATCATTAACTAATATTTGAACCACAGGATTTGTAGAAGATGAGGGATGAACATTAGGTACTTGGACTTCTTTCTTCCATTTTCTAGCCATAATGAGATCATATTATAACCCAATTACCAAGGTTTATGTCATTATTAAGTTAGCAACTGCACCTCTTCTAAGATGAAAACTAATATCAAGAGGCATATAATTAATAAAGAAACATTTATGATTCTTAGGAGTTGGCCTTTTAGCATTTGGGATTTTGTGTAGAGTTCTATTGAATCTGGCTATAAATTCCCTCATAGGCTCATGTATTTCTTTCTTGACCTGAGTCAATTGAGCAAGAAGGGAATGTTCATCTTCCATGTTTTTGAACCTATTTTTAGACATAGTTTTCATATCATTCCATTTTGTAATTAAAGATTCAGTTAGATGATAAAACCATTATGCTATAGTTTCAGTTAGAGTTTGCACAAAAAGACTTATGGCTACATCGTGATGTTGCACACCTAACACACCACATGCTATGGGAAAAGCACTCAAATGTTCATTTGGTAATTGTCTTCCATCTCCATTAAACTTGGGTAATTTTTCCCTTGCATTTTTAGGCAAAATATTTAGGTTAGCCCCTAAATTTAGAGGCCATATAGCTGCTCCTCAAGGTTGAGCCATTAGAATAAAATTGATGGCAGAGGGAATGATAGTACCAGAAAGGGTTAAGGCTTGACAGATAGAGGATGTAGAAGGCTTAGGAGGGCTAGAAGGTCTACTTCTAGATATTCTAATAAGAGTAAGGATATAAGGAAAATTAAGGATTTGTAGTGTCTGAAACGTAGGATCCTCAACTCCTTCTCTCTTTAAAGACCTTGTATATCTTCTGGACTCCAGTTTATGATATTAGTTTCTAAGCTACTCTTGACCTCTTTAAACTTCAAGGGCTTGATTTCTTACTGTGTTTTTTGCTTGCCTCCTTTGTCTAAGTAATAACAATCTCAAATTATCATTTTATTCTTCTTCTATTTCTAATACTCAGTTGGCCCTTCTATAATCCTTAATGTTTAAGTGAGTGCGCCATGCAAGAGTGTTTAACTGACCAATTATATCTTCCTTCTCATCTTGAAAACCAAGATTAGGCTGCAGAATAGGAATTATATTTTCATGGGGAATCACCATCATTGCTTCATGTTAAGGTGATTAATCTTTTAACAAATGACTTTGATTCCCCAGTAGAGTCACCAAAACTATTGGTTAACAGATTTGTCCTATTCTAAAAAAACTTTTTTTTTCTGACTCTATAACCCTTTATTTGAGAACAAATGAGTTAAACAACAAATGAGTGAACTATCAGGGATAATTCCTCTCTGAATTAAGGTACAGTTACCTTTAAAATCTTTAATGAATTCAAATTACCTTAATCATTCGGACACACTTTTAACCATAAAGCATTTAAGGCAAACTAACATTCATACATTGCCATGTTATGAATGTGGTATCTTTCCTCCATGTAACATTATTTAGTGATAGAACACACAGATTCTATCCTCAATAATAATCAGACATATACATATGTATATTACTAAACCAACAAAAGATAAAACACATATGATGAGTTATCCAATGAAAGAATAATTACCATTTGAAAGGAGAGTTCACACAAAAACCTGATTTCAAATACTTAAACATAGATTTAAGTATGCACCAATCATTTCTTATTTTCACTCACAGATGAAAATTCTTCAAACAATCATCACATATATTATAAAACAAAGAATTTCAGCTCTAAAATTCTCTTGTCTTCTTCTTCACTATCTTGTATATCAGTTTTTAACAACTAAAAACATATATATAGCTACCCTAATTAACTGTTCTTTTAAACTAAGAGTTAAAACAAAATTTGACCCATACAGGATTTAGTTTCATACAAGCTCATTAAAAGACAAAGTTTTTTAAACATTATTTCAACTAAAAAATTGAATAAAGAGATTGTGTAAGCAAGATTAAGACTGGGGCAGTGGATCAAAATCTCTAGATTTGATTTATTCTACTGAGGAGACACATCGCACCTTCCATTCCTGATGTACAATAACAAATTCTTAGATTTATGAGAATTTGGGGATGCCAATGTGTTTAACCCATGCTTTCCAAACATCTTTCTCTCTTCGAATTTTCACCACTTTTTCTACATGTTCTGGGAGTGTATCAACATAGAGGTGAAGAAGTGATTCTACTTTTGAAATTTAAGAGAAATACTTAATTAATAAGTTGTCATTTTATTTAACAAAACTAATCTTCTCTCTGAAGGATTGAACCATAGTATCAATATCCTTTTCTATCTCCCCATCATATTTTATATATTTCACATCAATACATTATAAGTCATGTTGTAAGGATTGAGTGAACTCAATTATTTATTTGATCATTTTTGTAAACTCAATTCATCCGTGTCAGCTACTGAGTTTCTCCATTCGATATTTCTCTTTCTTACATACAATATATTATCATTCAGACTCATCAAATTTTTCTCTGATAAAAACTTTGTTACCCCATACTTCTGAACATCACCAATTTGATTTATCACATTCATCCATTTTCCTTCCTCTTTTTCCCATGAAGCATTCTATGTTTTCAAATCCTTGGTGGCAGCCATAGTCTCATCATATATATTCTTTAATTCCTTAATGTATTCTGTACCCTTCTAGACAATGCCATCCAACCAATCATCAAACACCTTAGTCACCATTTTGTTTCTATGTAGCTAATCTAGCATTTTTTGGTTGACCAGAGATTTTGGGTCAAAAGACAGAGGTAGTTAGGAAATAGGTTATGGATTTGGATTATGAATGGCATTAATATACTCTGCCATTGATTGTAAGTTCTATTTCAAATCCCTCTTATCTTTTTCATCCTTTTGGTAGATGCTTCAAGATGGTGCACATCCACAGTGCGTGATGCAGTCCTAAGATCTATTTTTTTAATTTGGAAATCTTAAATTATGGGATCTTGAACTTCCTCATCAGTTGTTGGCCAGGGTATTTATGCACTCCAATTCCCTATATTAGGGTCAATGTCCACCCTGGATGTTGTTTTTAGCTTCTTGGATTTAGGATTCTTTCCTAGACACTTGCTAACCATGTCCTCCAATGGCAATGAAAATGGAACTATTTTTATTTTATCACTGATTGAACTTTCCAACCATTTGGGTGCAAGGAATGGAACTTCCTTACCAAGATTCAATTATTCAGAAGGCACATTTGATATCACCATTCGATCTATAAAATTTGAAGCAACCTCTATTTGTTGATTTTCACTAATCTCCTCTACCGTTAGTGGATCAAACCCTTTATCACTTGTTGCCTCCCCCAAATCCTCTTCATAGTTTAAGTCCACAACTATTCTTTCAGAAATCTACTTCTTCCTACTTTTAGTTCTTGATCTAATGACATGAGGAGGTAGAATAGTTGTAAGGGATTTTTTGGAATCTTTGATGACAGGACCCCTTCCAGTTTTTGGCTTGGGAGTACCTGCATCATAGATATTAATAAGATGATTAGAAGAGCTTATTGGAGATGGTGATTTAGCCATTAGTGCACATTGTTGGGAATCTTCATTTTGAAATTCTTTTAGTCTACATTCCCTCAAACATTTCTCAATTTCCCTTATTAACAAGAGGTTCTAACCTCAATCTGATCCTCTTCATTTTTATTCTAATCAATTTATGGAATAGGTAATTATTTTATTTGTTCAAATTGAGGATCAATCACCTATTCCTCATTATCAACTATTCCAGAAATATTCATATTTAAATTGAGGGTAAATATTTTCCCTAAGGATAACCTACACCAAAGCCTCTTTCTTACTTCAAATTCATCTGAATAATCCTCCCAATAGTCCTCCATTTAAGGGATGTGTGAAAATCCTGTTCCAAAACCCAAATTGTCTTGAGCAAAACCTTTGTTGTCAAATTGGGGTCTGGCACTATAGTATTGAAAATTAAAATTTTTGGGCTCACTTCTAAATTCAAAGCATCAAAAATTGACTGGTATGAATAGTGTTCAAGTTCGATGGGAAAAGATATACCAGATTCTTTCTTCATTGGGATTTTTTTATCTACATGGGCTAGCTGCCTGCACACTTCTATCAACACAAAGCAGTCAAAAACATACCTTGGAAGCTTCATGGGTTTGCCATCAAAACCACCAAGTCTGATATAAGTAAATTTGGGAAACTAGATAAATAAACTACCATAAATATTGATCAGCTACATAGCTTCATCGGACATTCTCTTATTGATATTGTCTGGTAGTTCATAAGTCATTCTTCCATTAAAAACATAATTAACTCTCCTATAATTCTCATAACAATTTTTCATCTATAATTGTGAATAATAATGATAATTTTTTTTGTCCTCAACCAAGGGTACATGAGGTAACTCTTCCTATTGTCTTGTAGACACCAGGAAATAAAAGAGATATGAGGACATATAAAAGTCCTTATTCCCCAAATAATTACTCAGATCTTGATGTAAACATTCAGCTATAATTTCCACCCAATCCAAATATTGTTCTCCTTGGAGGATCACTTGGATGAAGAAATACATCTAATCTTCCTAATAAAATGCATGAGAACTACCTTTCACCTTGTGTAACAATACCATGATGTCTTTAATTTCTGGTATCATATGTTCTCTGGTTAATGCTCTGGGTAGTCTTGAACCTCCTTTTTGAAACTTTAGTAACCAATTTTTGAAAATTACACTCATGTAGTTTGTTTTCTTTAATGAAAAATGATCATAAGAGGAAGTAATACCGAGGTCAGAGTATGGCTCCTTGGGCAAAATTTTCATCATAGCCATTAGGGTTTGTCTATTGACATGTAATAACACATTTCCATCCACAGTTCTGATACACCTATTTTGAGGGTCGTATCTATTCATGCATTTCAAAACTAATTCAAGACATTGTATTACCATGGGAAAAGCCATAGCTTTGACTAAACCACTTTCCACTATTTTCTCCATCATAGGGGTTGACATAGGATTTTTAACCCTCTCCTTAAAATATTCTAAATCATATTGAACTAAAGAAGTATCCCCAAGTTCAAGAAGAGAACAAATAAAGCTTGAACCATGTTCAAAACCAAAATAGGAATATTTCATGGTTACAGACTAAACATATATAGTGAAAATGTTTTGAACATTTTTAATAACACCAAAAACACAAAATGATTCTCCTTTCCAACAAAGTAATGGAATCAGATAAAGGAAAAGTCAAACTCACCTTCAATGGATCAGAGATTACTGTCAAACTAGGCAATAAAATCTTATACCTCCAACATTGTTCTCCTCTTGCATCACCTGTTTGTTTACTGTTAAAATTGGCTTCTACTTTCTTGAAAAATACATTAAATTAGGTCAAATAATTCATGTTGAAATGCCTGATAAGACATGAACTCTGATAGATGCATTAATTGCAAGATTTTATTGCACATGACCTTGATATGTAATTAATACTAGTAACCTTTGGAAAGTTAGATTTTTCACTTCAAAATATGTTTTGGATATATTTCCTTTAAATCTCCCAGAATATTTTGACTTAAAGAAGGCTTCAAGTAAAATGAGACTATAGTGAGGGAACGTTGAACCTTTGAACCTTTGAACTTTTGAACTTTGATATGAGGTTCAACCAGGAGGTTCAAAGATACAAGTTAAATTACACAAAGGGACCAAGGGTACATGACTTTTTGAGAAGCATTGAATGTTAAATAATTGAATTGTTTAACTCTTGAACCATTGAACTCTTGAACCATGAAAAGGGTTCAATTTTATAGTAATTTTAAAAATAAGACAATAGGTGGATGTATTTTTTTTTAAAACAAAGAGCCGACTTAAGATACAAACACATGACTAATAATGGAAGATGGTAAGTTGATTTTTAACTAAGGGAAGGATCGCAAAAAAATGAATAGGATTGAATGAAAGGTAACAATTAGCAATGGAAGTAGTGAGGACATGTAATGGCATAAAAACAACTAGAAAAAATGATGCATTTGAAGAGGAAGCGCCAGTTAAAATAGATTGCAATGCACATAATAATGTAGGTATTGTCTCCCAAACCTCATCACCAGAAAAAAAAGTTTGCTTGATTAAATCAAGGGCTAGAAGTATATGGTAGGATGAAATAATCTCTTTAATTCACTGATTAATCAACCCACTAGAGATTGGGTTCGGATCACAAATGATATGGAGTATGTTTCATAAGGAATTGGGACTATCACCATTCGTATTGGGATGAGAAGTTGTACTCTCACAAAGGTGTTGCATGTCCCCAATTTGATAAAAAAATTATTATCTATAAATTATCTCTTGAATCATAAATTTAAGGGGGAGTTCTTTATCAATAATGACACTAAATCCTTTCTCCTCTCACGGGAAGGTAAGGTAATTGCTAGATTTTTTCTAAAGGATCATTTATTTGCACTAGATACAGTGACATCCAATGTAATTACTCTATATGCCTCTACAGTATAGTCTATTACCTTTTAGCATTATAAATATGGGCACTTTTCTATTAGCTCCATATACCAGCTTAGATCTAAGGTAATGGTATGTGTACTTCCTCAGCTTTCTCATTCTTTACCTCTATGTCATGGATGCCTTTTAGGAAAACAACACAAGGTTCCATTTGAGCTGAGTTTTTCTCATTCCAAATCATCTTGATGTGGTGAATACCAATTTATGTGGACCCGTACCTACTTATTCTCAAGGATTCAAGTACTTTTAATTGTTCGTTGATGATTTATCTCATAATACTTAGGTGTTCTTTCTCAAGAATAGAAGTGAATCCTTTGCTCATTTTAAGCTCTTTTATCATCTTTTTGTGACCCAGTCAGGGAGACCTCTTTGACTCCTCTTATCAAATCAAGGGGGAATTCACATCAAAAGAGTTCTTGGTATCCTTGAAGCAACATGACATCAAACAACACTTGACTGCTCACTACATTCCCTAAAAAAATGAAATTGTAGAGTAACACAATCATTATATCATGGAGATGGATCGTTACATGCTTTCCACTATAAATTTAGAGGTTTCATTATGGGTAGAAGTATTTCAAATGGTTGTATATATTCTCAATAGGATACCTAAAAATATATTTTTAATACAAGACACTAGAGGAGCTATGGAGTGGTCATAAACCTTTAATATCCCATCTAAGAGTATTTGGTTGTACATCATATATGCATGTAACAACTAAAAAGAGGAAGAATATATAACCAAAGACACTCCACTGCATCTTATTGGGGTATAGTACTACCTCAAAATCATATCATCTCATGGATCTTAAGACACAAAATATTTACAAAATTTAAGACATGGTTTGTGATGAGTCATCATTCGACTCATTGACACATAAAGAGGAGTCAAAACCAACCACCTATCATAATTTGATTCCATATTCAAATAATGAGAATGATGAATCTTGTCAACATGAAGAGGAGCTACAAGGAGAATTATTTATTGATCTTGGAAATTTGGAAGATAATTCTTCATCAAATCAATAATAACATTGACATCTAAAATGGGTAGAAAGCACCATTAGGGACTCACACTTGAAATTTATTCCAAATACTTCATCATGAGTTTGGATAAGAAGATAGGTTATAAATGAGGTTAATATTACACTACTGAGTTCAATTGTTGATAGCACCAAACTAAAAATAGTTTGAGGCATTATGTCAACCTTAGTGAATAAAGGCCATAGATTTGGAATATGATTCCTTGATTAAAAATAGGATGTGGGAACTTGTTGATCTACCTATTGGAAAGAAACCCATTGGCTACAAGTGGATTTTTATAAAAAAAATACAAGGCAGATGGATCTATTGATAAATAAAAATCATGAATTCTAACAAAGGGGTATGCTTAGCAAGAAGATGGAAGCTTCAATAGATGGATGCCAAAAGTGCCTTCCTTAATGGTGATCTCAAGGAAGAAGTGTACATGACCCAGCTAAAAGGATTTATTGATGAACAACATCTAAAAAAGATGTGTCATCTAATCAAGTCACTTTATGGACATAATTAGGCACCAAGGGCATGGTAAATTAAGATAGATGATCATCTGTAATAAAATGGATTCATTTGTATCCCCTTAGATTCAAATTTGTATATCAAGAAGGTGGGCACATAGATTGTCATTCTTATTTTATATGTAGATGATATTATGATCAGAGGAAGATCAAATGATCTCATCGAAGAAGTAAAGAATGACTTGAAGAAATCCTTAGACATGAAAAACTTATGGTTACTTCATTACTATCTTGTCAAGGATATATGGAAAAGGAAGAATCATATTTTTGTTTCACAGATGAAATTTTTCAAGACACTACTTGAAAAATATAAGACAATAGATTATAAACCATTGTCAACTCTAATGGAGAAAGGTTTGAAACTATCTCAATTTTAGGATTCACCTCAATTAGATGAAACTCATTATAGGAAACTTGTTGGGGATCTCATTTACTTGACATATACTAGACTAGGTATATGATTTGTTGTCAACTAGCTCTCAAGATTCATGCAGGATCCAAAGAAGTGTTATTGGGTTTAAGTAAATCAAGTTTTGAGATATGTCTGTGGTACATGAGATTATGGTCTGGAATACAAGAAGAACTCACATTTTTTATTGCAAGGTTATACACAAATAGATTATGTATAATCTATTGATGATAGGAAATCGGTTATAGGATATATATTTCATCTTAGATTTAGATCAATTTTTTAGATTATTAATAATCAATCTATAATTACTCTCTCATCTACAAAGGTAGAATATCATGTCACATAAGGAGTTATATATGAAACAATTTGGCTACATCACATTCTATCTAACATGGAAATTCCTAAAGATCAGTCACCAATCCTTTTTTGTCATAATTAGGGCATGTTGAAACTTGTCAAAAATATAGTGTTTCATGAAATAAATAAACACATTGAGGTCCAATGTCATTACATTTGAGAACAAGTCTTGAATCACCACATTCAGCACCAGTACTACCCAATAGATTTATAGATAGAAGATATACTCACTAAGTCACTTGTCAAGGTGAAATTTGATCTATTTCAGGGGTATATTTGTAAAAATAATGTAATAAATGGGGGAATTTTAGAATAACTATATATTAACTTATTTAAAATAAACATGACTTAATTTCTATGGTTAGGTAGTTATTTAGATAGGTATGATTGGTAATAGTTTTGCAACCATTTTTGACTATGTGTGTGTGTGTGTGTGTGTGTGTGTGTGTGTGTGTGTGTGTGTGTGTGTGTGTGCGTGCATGCTATGTTAATGAATGAAATCATTGAAGCATTTAGTTCTTCACTTTTGACTACCTTTAAATTTTTAAATTACTCTTTACACCCTCTAAAACTAGTTTGAACATTGTAAAACTACGTTTTAGCTTTGAAACAATGAATTTGTCTTAGACTGCATTTTTAGTTATATATATCGTGTTTCATATTATATGAGGAACATTTATCTTCATTGTTTTTATTTTATATTCATTGAAATGTGTTTCATCTTATTCATACAATGTTCATCCCTATTGGATTGCATTTTGGCTAATGAACTGCACCATGCTCTCTTTATGTTGCATTTCAATTTGGGTTAACCATGTTTTTGTTGATAAAACTACACCTTACCCCTTTTTGGTTATATTTTACTATAATTATTTCATAATAACTATGTTTATTATTTTTAAGCATTATTTTAATGTGTTTTAACTTCATCTAGTAGTTATAAATTGCATCATATATGTAATTAGTTGAATTTTATTTATTTTGGCCTACATTCTAGAATTATGAATTGTGCTTTAGTTGTTTACACTAATTTATGCCTCATTGAATGGCACTTTACCAATGAATTTTTAAGATTTTTTATTCGATGGACCCATTGCCTAAAGAAAATATCCAAAACAATCTGATAAAAAATCCAAATATTTTGTGTTACTCTTCAAAACATATTGCAATTCAATTTCTAATACACTAGAGGTTATTTATAACAAAGTGAGAAATGCCACTTTCCAACTTGATGCAACTCTACATCAAAGAAAGCTATTAGAACATTATTGTTCTAATAAATTATCATATGAGGATATTAACAATAAAAATATTAATATATATATATATATATATATATATATTTACATTGTTTTGTATGTCAAGAAACATTGAACCTCCACCAATGACTCATAAACATATAACATTCATTGGTATATTCATGCAGAGATTAAAAAATCTATTGAGATAGGTGGTGGATGGTGTTTGATAAGACTCCATGCAATAACAATAAGGTCCCATTATATTTTTTGAGAAAAAATTATTGTGAATTTTTTCTCCAAGAAATCCAAAATTATTTTGACATGAAGGCATCCTAGGGTAGGGGAGGTGAGTCCTCATCTAATAGACCTAGTGCTAAATAGGACCAAAATTACCAAAACTTTTCATATAATAATATAAGGAAAATAACACAAACTTCTATCCTCAAAATATTACATCATCGTATATATATGGACACTCTTGAGGTAGGTATTAGTCTCACATAGGTCATGATTGACCAGGGAATGCATACACCAAGGACTTATATATAGGCTATATGTTGTGTCATATCTAGTAGTATCCCTCCTACTATTGGTGCTTCACATAGTGGCATAACAACCAAGCATCTTACAATTATTTTATATCACTACACATCATTTGGGAGGAAGTGTATTGGACCACATGTCCATATTAGACATATAGGGGTTACATATGCAAATCTAATACACACACCTATAGAGATTATATATTTCACCATATGTATTCACATAGGTAATTAATTATAGTTTGTTTATGTATGTAAAAGAATATTAAGTTTATATTTTAATATTTTTAAACTTAATTGATTAATATTTTACTTATTTTATTGTTTATATATATGATAACTTATATTTTAGGTACCCCACCTAGTTTTGATTTTATTGTTAAGGTTCTGATTATCACTGTATTACCCTATATTCAAGTTAGAATATTAAATTTTTAAGTTGTTATATTATTATAATATTTTGTATACACCATAGTTTTAGTGTGTTTCCTTAGTTGACCTTCCCCTCCTCTTGAGATAGATAAACACATATGGAGAGAGGGGATAAGAGAGAGAATATTGCATTATATTGTTTTTCCTCACAAGGCAACATAGTGTCAGCATCAATGAAGCCTATCACATGTAATCTAGGAGTTGCCCCAAATGTGCAAGTTACATAAATAATGATGCAATTTTCTATTTTTATAGAATGAGATTTTGTAAAGTGAAAGAGTGTAAACCGATAATCCTAACTGACTCAAAACCCATGATCATTGACCAGATCTCACTTTTTGTGTACAAAGTGTTAAGTAAAAATAATCTTATATTTCTAGAGGAGGTGACGGTAGAAAATGAGGTTGTGTGTTTATTCATATGACATGGAAATGTGTTGTGCAAGAGTTATATCCCATTTTTTATTAATGTATTATTTACTTATTTTGATTTTACATGGTGTGCCATGTATACTTATCTGGTCAAACTCTAAAATGTTTTAAGAACGTCTTATATCAATGGTTTACTATATTGAATAAAATCAATGCTTAGATAAATCTATCTCATCATATTATGTAGTTTTGGGCTAACAATGAATTTACATGTTTTATGGATTGGATGTGAAATTTATGTGATATTGGTTATCATGTTTATAATAGTGATTTACAAAGGTTCAAGCAAATAGAATACAAATGATAAGAGGAATATATTAATTCATTTTGAGGCAATACTATGACGATAATATTCAACATTGATTTGATTTATTGCTATTTTATAAAAATATGTTTAATACAATTTGATTTGACTACCCATTTGATGGGTTCTATTGAGTGTGTGATTATAGTGTAAGTTTTGTGTCTCTATAGAAAAGGAGGGTATCATTAGGGAGAGATGGATAGATAGTATGTCAGAGGTAAAGAAAGAGTATGTGTCAAACACATAAAATTAATCATGTTTATGCTAGGGATGAGTAAACAATCCAATTCAGTCACTACTATTCTCCATTATGGCAAAAAAAAATTGCTCAACCTTTTTAATGAAGTTATGTCACATTAGTATATAAACCAATATGTTAAAGGAAAGTGGACTTCCTACTAATTTTTTTTTTTGATTGTGTGCTTCATGTTTAAAATGACTTGATAAGGCATTCATCACCTCAAATATTAATTTTAAATCCATGAGTAATGATATTTTTTGGATTTGTATGATAGATGAACATTTTTTGGGCACATAAAAACATAATAAACGAGTAGTTTATTGGAACACATGCTTGTGTAACTATTATAAACTTGTGTGTCTTGTTCATTTTAATTTTCATCAACCATTTTTTGAAAGTATTGAAAATTAGTATTTAAACCAATTTTGATTGTATATACCTACTTTGTTAATGAATGAAATCAACATAGCATTCAATTCTTCAATTTGGTATCAGATCAAGAGCACGAGTTTGAATAAGCCCTAAAACAAAGGGAATGAACTATGAAGAGAAAAGTGATGGCAAATCATACAGGCTCATGAAAAATGTGTTGGCATAGATAGAAATCATGACTTGTAGATAGTAAACACATATACCTATGTATATAAAGTTACTATGATGGCTCACTTAGTCGATAGTTGTAGAGCTACATTCGAATCTCTATGATGGTCATTATGTTCTAGTCTTTTTAACCATTGTGTTATCATTTTATTTGTTAAACCTTAGTCTTCTATCATTGTGGAAGCAGGGTAATTAATTATAAAATGCAATAGTATTGCATTTTTATTACCTACCTTGGAATTGATTTTGAGATCAAGAAAATCTTGATGCTTTCCCATTGTATTACGGTAAGAAAAGATTACAAAGGCATCTATTTTATTGTGAATATATTTAGGTGTTGCACTAAATAAAGAATTTGGTGTGCTTGAATGAGTTATGCCAATTTTAGAGGCATTTATTTTCCTTCAAAGATGCCATTTAAAATGTTAAAAACTTATAATTTGATGAATTATTACAACAAGGATTGCTAGATTATTACTAGTTTGAAGTATAGTGTCAATCAAGGAATATACGTGCCAACCTGGAAGAAGGATATGTTGTATATGATAAAAATGAAGAAAAATATCCTCATAAGAGACCACGTCTAACTACAAAGACCTATCAATCTTAGCTATAAGATAAATTTTATTCTTTAAAGGCTTGATCTTGTAAAAGCCTCAGTTACCTTTGATAAGATATATTTTGTTTGTAATAATTTTTTTTTAAAGTAATAAAATATTTTGTTGTCTTTATTTTTTTGGTCTTCTTTAAAAATAACTTGTGTATTTAAGGGGGACATAAGCCATGCCAACACCAAAATTGTTTCTTTCCAGTTCCCATCTCCTAAAATTGCCAAAGTATGCAACATGGAAGATAAAGATGTGAATGATTCTTTAATTCAAAGAATTATGGGGGATTATCATTGTTAGTGTGACTTGTCCAACTAGAGATGATGAGTAGACAAAGTATGACAAGTCTAATGATAAAGACCTGATGTTGATTACAATCAATATCTTTGATGAGGTTCAACCACATATTTGGGATACGTCAACATTGAAGGAGGCTTGAGACATTATATTCACTATCTACAAGGTTAAAAACCAAATAAATATCTTCCATCTCTAGTCAAAACTTCATACACTCAGTATGAAAGATGGCGAGAAAGTTGAGGAGTTTTAATGTCGGGTGGCCAAACATTGTGTAGAGCTAGTTTCACTTGGTGAAAAGATTGAATACAATACATTGGTCTCAATTACTATGAGATTCCTTCCTTTTTAGATTTGAGCATTCATCATAACACTAAAAATTACCAAATAATTCATGCCTTTTAAAGACCTAGTGAATATGCTTCAATGAGAAGAAGCCATCTAATCAGTGTAACATGAGTTTGAGGATAAAACATTAATTTCCAAGATGTGTGGTTAGAGTTTATAGAAAAGACCACCAAAGTACTATCAAATTAGTCAAAGTCTCAAATATCAAAATCATGGTGTCATATTTTCCACATAAATACTCATGACATTGATCATTTATACTATAATGCCTTGACTCAAGGTACATCCAGTCGAGAGGGCACAACTAATCAAGATGATTCACATCAATCAAAAATATGTCCTCATCATTAGTGATAGAAGTAACAAGGACATATATCGGCACAAAAACACCCAGAATGTAGTTCTTGTCTACCAAACCTTGTCACCAATGATAAGTGCTTAGTTGATTGAATCAGGTGCCAACAAGTATATGACATGATGCAAGAAGCTCATTGATTTATTTACTAATCAAGCCATTGAAGATTGGGTTTGGATCATAGATGATAAGTAATATGTTGATAAATTAATTGAGACTATCACCATTTTTCTCACGATGAGATGATATATTCTCATAAAGGCATTATATGTCCCTTACTTGATAGCAAATATGTTGTTTGTAAGTCAGCTATTAAGTCATAAGGTTAAGGTGGACTTACTGATCAAAAATGGCACCAAACCCTATCTTCTCTCACAAGAAGGTAAGATAATTACTAGAGATTTTCTAAAGGATCATTTATTTGCAATAGATGTAGTTTCATCTTTAATGAAATTTCTCTTTCTACCTCTATGATATAATATAAATCCCTCTAGCATTATTGATATGGGCATCTTTCTATTATCTCCCTATATGAGCTCATCTCTAAGGAAATAGTACATGTACTTCCTTAGCTTTCCCATTCTTCATCTATATGCCCTGGATGCCTTACAGAAAAACAACATAAGGTTCTATTTGATCTGAGTTCCTTTCATGTTAAGGATCATCTCAATGTGGTGTATACTAATGTGTGTAGACCCCTACCTACTTCTTTTCAAGGATTCAAGTACTTCTAATTGTTCGTTGATGATTTATCTATCAATACTTGGGTGTTATTTCTCAAGAAGAATAGGGAAGCCTCTGCTCATTTAAGGTATTCTACCAACTTGTTCTGATGCATTCAAGGAGGCCTCTTCAATGGTTCCACTCATATCAAAGGGGGAATTCACATCAAAGTAGTTTTTGATATTCTTGAAGTAACACAAAATAAAACAAAATTTTACTTCTCCTTCTATACCCCAAAATAATGGAATTACAAAGAGACATAATCATTCTATCATAGAGATGGTACATTGCATGATTTCCACTACAAAGTTAGGGGTGTCATTCTAGGCAAAATTAGTTCAGAAAACCTATATCTTCTGAATAGGGCACATATGAAGATCTTTCAAGAAAAGACACCAGAAGAGGTATGGAGTGGTCATAAACCTTCAATCTTCCATCTAAGAGTATTTGGTTGTACATTATATATGTATGCCCTTGATAAATATAGGAAGAAGATTAAACCAAAGACACTCCAATTCATCCTATTGGGGTATAGTACTATATCAAAATCATATTGTCTCATAGATCTTGAGACAAAAAAATACAAAAGTTGAGATGTGGTATGTGATGAGTCATAATTCGACTCATTGACACACAAAGAGGATGTTGTAAATTATAGGAGTTTACATAATAAAAGAGCCCAATAAATAATTTAATTTATACAATAATAATATATTCTTTTATTCTCTTTGAATAAATCATTTAAACATATTACAAGCATATATATAGAAATATTTATGGAGTGGTCATAAACCTTCAATCTTCCATCTAAGAGTATTTGGTTGTACATTATATATGTATGCCCTAGATAAAAATAGGAAGAAGATTAAACCAAAGACACTCCAATGCATCCTATTGGGGTATAGTACTATATCAAAATCATATTGTCTCATAGATCTTGAGACAAAAAAATACAAAAGTTGAGATGTGGTTTGTGATGAGTCATAATTCGACTCATTGACACACAAAGAGGATGTTGTAAATTATAAGAGTTTACATAATAAAAGAGCCCAATAAATAATTTAATTCATACAATAATAATATATTCTTGCATTCTCTCTAAATAAATCATTTAAACATATTACAAGCATATATATAGAAATATTATTCCTATAACAATTCTGATATTCTCTCACACCCAAATCTAAACCTATTACGATATATTGTTATAACAAATAACAATATATCATAATAATATATATTCTAACTCATCGTATTAACCATACGGTTATAACAACTAACTATTTACTATTTATCATTTGGAAAATATCAACCTATTTACTATTTATTAACTTGATAAATATCCCATGTAAACATTATCCATAACATTCACCCCCTAATGTTGACATGGTACAACATAACTTCTTTTTCTATTGTAACGTGTTGCACGGGCTTACCTCATAATCTAGATCAAATAAATGCGTGTAAAGTTACAACTGGGTGAATGTCTTGCTGCACATGACCACAACTATGCGAAAGAACGCATCTCACATTTACTCTATGAAAAGAACACACTCAACATTCCACTGGTGGATCATTTTCATAAAGAAGGAAGGCAGTCACAGGACCGCTACACCAGTAAAATTTTATCCACCTTTTTACATCTGTGGTTTTTTGGATCGACCACCAACCCTTTCCAAAACTACGAGTGTTACAATAAAATTAGAGACACATTGTACAATGTTTTTTACTAAGAGTTAAAACATCAAGATTCTGTTTACATCTTCTATACACTAAACTCAAACTAAAATAAAACACACACTGAATGTCACATTTGACCTTGTAAGAAATCGACTTCTTACTAGTAGCCACTGTGTACAATTGTGCCCCTCAATCTCACATAGCAAAGAAGACTGCCACTAGGAGTTTTCCTTGACTTTAGTCGGTTTGGTTTTGAATGGAAAATGAAACATTGTTCTATGTTCCCCTCCCATAATGTGAACATTTCCAAAAAGTAAACCAACCACACAACTGAAAAGCAAATGTACACCACACAAATGTGTCACCACAGCATATCAACAACCTCGTCATTGGTGATGAATGAGAGGTGTGAAGATCCTCCTACCTTCGTTTGCCTCCTTCCTCCAACAAATGACTACTTACTTAGTCAATGTGTTGATGAAACTTAAAAAATTCCAAGATATCGAGTACTCTCGATAATACATCCATATACAAATATTTTACAATTTTTTATAATAACTTTTTGACTATAAACCCAAACAAAATTTTAATACTATAAATTTTTATGACATCTCTTAACCCAAAATTTGACTCTTTTAATATATTGACACATTAGAAAAAATAAAAAATAACTCATAAAAATATGACTTAGAGACACTTTGGAGTTTTGATAAATTTGATGGACTTTTTTTTTGGGCCAACATATAAAAGACTCGTGACATTTTACTAATGTCAATCTAAATATATCACGACTTACATAAAGAATTAAACTTTAAAAGACTCAAATCACGGGAACTTTTACAAATTATATAATGTTAATTTTAAATTATATTTAGGTGACACGACTCATATGACAGAGAGATGCCTCATTAACTCCACGAACCAAGTGAGACTCTAATGACTTTATTTTAAGATAACTATATGAATTAAATTTTTAAAACAACTAACAAGAAGTTTCAATGAAAAACTTAATACACTTACCGAGAACTTGGAGAAGAACGACGCATCTATACAACGAACTACTTGGCTTATCAATAAAAACATGGACATCTTGACAGTTGTATTAATACATTGGTTGAGAAGTTTGGAGAGCATACAGATCTGCTGTGTTTGACTTCACTCTCAGAGACACAGTCATACAAAATGGATTTTGTTTTTACTCACAGTCAGAGAGACATTCGCTGCATGTAGAATGCTTGAGAGGAGTCGAGACTGGTTGAATCCATTGTCAAGTTGGATAGAACGCCAATGAATCGTTCAGGTCTGCATGTGCTCAGAGGATCATTCCAATGAACTTCAGTGTCAATGTTAGAATTCTAATGCAAATACTTACCAGAAAAACCGATGCATGCACAATATAAATGCCTTTTGAGAATAGGCAAGACCAGGATAATATGAGTTGGAAAGAAACAAACACAAATGGAAATCTGTGTGAGAAATGCCATGTACTTGATCACCAACGTAAACCGTGCCAAGGCAATGCAATCCAAAACTCCACGCTTCTCTATTCATTAACGCAATGCAAAATGCGAGCTGTGGATACAAAGCTGCAAACTTCTCAGCTAGTTTTGGAGATGAGAGAATTTATAATCCTGTCCACATTTTCTCGAAGAACCACGTTCCTTTTGACTATTAGCACAAACTACAATATCAAATCTGCAATTCTAGACTAAACCAAATTAATCTAAAGCTTCTCATTATTCGGGGCAACCATAACTTGCAGTGGATCTGCCCCTTCACATATTTAGCAGATCATTGACGTGCTTTGATACCACTGTTGTAAATTGTAGGAGTTTACATAATGAAAGATCCCAACAAATAATTTAATTCATATAATAATAATATATTCTTCTATTATCTCTGAATAAATCATTCAAACATATTACAAGCATATATATAGGAATATTATTCCTATAACAACTCTGAAATTCTCTCACACTGAAATCTAAACCTATTATGATATATTGTTATAAAAATAACAATATATCACAATAATATATATTCTAACTCACCGTATTAACCATACGGTTATAACAAATAACTATTTACCATCTAGTAAATATCAACCTATTTATTATTTACCATCTCGGTAAATATCCCATGTAAACATTATCCGTAACAGAGGAGTTAAAACTAACCCCCTATCATAATTTGATTCCACAGTCAGATGATAAACATGATGAATCTTGTCAACATGAAGACAAGCTACAAGGATAATTGTTCATTGATCTTGGAAATTTTGAAGAAAATTCTCCATCAAATCAGTAACAACATCAACATCCAAAATGGGCAGAAAACAACATCAGGGACTTAGACCTAAACTCTATTTTATATACTTCATCAGGAGTTTGGATAAGAAGACATGTAACAAATGAGGTTAATATTACAATGATGAGTTCAGGTGTTGACAACACCAAACCATAGATAGTTTGAGAGGCATTATGTTAATCTTATTGGATGAAGGCCATGGATGTTGAATATGATTCCTTGATAAAAAAATAGGATATGGGAACTTGTTGATTTTACTATAGGAAAGAAACCCATTGGCTTAAAGTTTATTTTCAAAACAAAATATAAGGCAGATGGATCTATTGACAAATAAACAACATGACTTGTAGCAAAATCATATGCTCATTAATAAGGAATTGATTTTGAAGAACCTTTTCACCCACTAAAAATATCAAAACCATTAGAGTTATTTGCACATTGGAAGCACAAAAAGGATGGAATGTTTAGTAGATGGACATAAAAAATGCTTCCCTGAATGGTGATCTCAAGGAAAAAGCATACATAACTCAGTTGTAAGTATTTAAATAAAAATAACATCCACAAAAGGTACATCATCTAATGAAGTCACTTTATGGACTTAAACAAGCACCAAGGGCATGGTACATTAATATAAATGATCATCTATTGCAACATAGATTCATTTATAGTCCCTTAGATTTAAATTTATATATCAATATGGTATGCATATAGATTGTCATTTTTATTTTGTATGTGGATGCTCTTATGATCACAATAAGCTCTCATGATCTTGTCGAAGAAGTGGAGAATGACTTGAAGAAGTCCTTCAACATGATAGACGTGGGGCTACTTCATTATTGTCTTGGCTTAAAGATATGGCAAAGGAATAATCACATTATTGTCTCACAAATGAAATATGCCAAGACACTACTTGATAAATACGAGATAACATATTTTAAATTATCAACTCTAATGAATAAAGGTTTACAACTATCCCAATTTTAGGATTCACCTCAAGTAGATAGAACTCACTACATGCAACTTATTTGAAGTCTCATTTACTTGACATATACCAGATCAAATATATTATTTGTTGTTATCTATCTTTTCAGATTCATATAGGATCCAAAGAAGTGTCATTAGATTGTAAAAAAGTGAGTTTTGAGATATTTTTGAGGTACATGATATTATGGTCTCGCATACAAGAAGAACTAACATTTATTTTTATAGGGTTATACAAACTCAAACTATGCATGATCTTTCGATGATAGGAAATCAACTACAAGATATATCTGTCATCTTGGATATTTTCCATTTTCATGTATTGGTAAGAAGTGATATGTAATTTCTCTCTCATCTATAGAGGTAGAATATCATATCACACGAGGAACTATGTGTGACATAATTTGGCTATCACATTATGTCTAACATGGAAATTCTTGAAGATCAACCACCAATCCTTTTCTGTGACAATCAAGGTGTGTTGAAACTTGTCAAAAATCTAATGTTTAATGAAATAATAAAACACATTGAGTTCTAATTCCATTACATTCAAGAAAAAGTCTTAAAGCACCACATTCAATACCAGTACTGCCAATAGATTTATAGATAGTAGATATACTCACTAAGTCACTTTGCAAAGTGAAATTTGATCTATTTTAGGAGTATATTTGTAAAAACAATGTAATAAATAGGGCACTATTAGCCTAATTAGATATTACATTGTTTAAAATAAACACTTCTTAGTTGTTGCAGTTAGGTAGTTATTTAGATAGGTACGATTGGTAACAATTTCTCAACCATTTTGGATTCTATATATACCTACTCTATTAATGAATGAAATCAATGAAGAATTTGGTTCTTCACTATTGAATACCTTTAAAAATGTCAAATTACACTTTACACCATCTAAAATGAGTTTGAAAATTTTAAAACTAAGTTTTAGCTTTAAAATAATGAATTTGTCAAAGATTGCATTTTTAGTTATATAGGTTGTGTTTCATCTTATCTGATAAATGTTTATATTCATTGGAATGTGTGCCATCTTATTCAAACAATTTTCATTCATATTGGATTACATTTTGGCTACTGAATTGCATCATGCTCTCTTTACATTGCATTTCAATTTGGGTTAACCATGCTTTTGTTGAAAAAACTACTCCCTACCCCTTTTTGGTTGTATTCTACTGTAATTATTTCATAATAACTATATTCACTATTTTTAGACAATGTTTCAAAGTGTTTTTACTTCATTTTGAATTCATATAGTAGTTATAATTGTGCCATACCTTTAAGTATTTGAATTTTATTTATTTGGGCCTACATTGTAGCATTATAAATTGTGTGTTGGTTGTTTACATTACTTTATGCCTCCCTGAATGACACTTTACCAATAAATAAATCTAAATTTTACTCTTTGGATGTATTTGGCTCTCATGTACTATGTGTTTACCTTTTAAAGTGTAGTAAACTACATGTTAATATAACCAATTTTCTTAAAAATTTGTAAGAATATCTTTTGGTTTCCATAAAAAAGTATTTTGGATTTTTCCTAGGCTTGTAAAATACATCTTTCTCTAGTAAAGTGCACCTTATCCTTGAGAATTATGTAAAATGAAGTTTAACTATTAAAAACTACATTAGAATCAAGGATTTTTTTAGTGGCAAATCTTCATTAATTCACAAATATTCCATTTTTCAAAGTCAACATTTGGCAATTAAGTGAAGTAGCCAACAACATAGGATCTCCTAAATTTTAGGGTAGAATTTAAATTTAATGTTTAGATCACCTACTATTTAAAATAAATTTTCCCTTATAAATGTATATTGTCGATGCCAAGAAAGCCAATCTAGGGGCATTCACCACTATATATATAGTATTCACTCCTTGAGTACAAAATATCTCAAGTGTCGGTATCTGTTATCATGCTTTTTCAACCAGTAGTTGTGTGACAGTAACTAGGTGATGGATGATAACAAGAACATGTCAGATGATGATAAATAAGTGTGAAATGAATACGAATAAGGATATTTGGATAAAATATGTTACTTTGAAAAATTATATGAGGATGGAGAGCAAGGATAAATAGATCAAAAAAATAAAAAAAGGCAAATGGGGTACACGGATGCCTTATATAAGTGATTAGATGGGGCTAGCTTAGAGATAACAAGGCACAAATAAATGAAACTAGTACACAGTCAGATAATAATACCATAAAACCAGATGTTTGTGCTATGCAAGTAGATGATTATGTCATGCAATCAAATAATTATAGTATTTAGTTAGATGATTGCAAGATGCATTCAGATAATTGTGCCCTCTAGGTGGATGACTACATCATGGAGTCAGATGACTACATAGTTATTTTAGATGATTACATAGTGTTCTTAGATGACTATATTATGTATTCGAACAACTTCATTATATAGTTGGATGTTTTTAGTATGTAGTTAGGTAGTCATTCTTGGTATTGCATTCACCATGTGCCACCTCTTAATTTATCTACACTATAATATGCCTTCCAACTTGATTCGATTCACCTAATGACCTCTAATTTATTTTAAATATAGGCCACTAAGAGTTTCCCTGATTATAATCACATATATGTTATTTTTTATTAAATTGAGGTTGGCTCAAAATAACTACATCCTTTTTTTTTTGAGTTACACCATTTTTATGTTTAGATAATGTGCAATACATATATATAAACATTATAAATTACTAAGCATTTTTAAATTTAGTGGGGAAATTTATGTTTTCATCTAACATTTGGGTGAATGCACAAAGTTGGGGGGCAAATAAGGGGCCATTTCTCATAAAACATTTCATTTCATACAAAGGGCAAGACCCTTTTTTAATAGATCACATGCCATTTAAAAATAAATAAACTAAGGAGAATGTGGTTCATTACTGACCCTAAATGGTGTACATCATTTTTCACAAAGGGTGTACACCCTTTACAAAACCCCAAACCCCCCTGCCCCCCGCAAATTATGTAAAATACAAACCCACATTTTCATTTCATTTTTCAATGTTTAATTGCAATTTTGGAAATGAAAATTAGGGCATGCATGATATTCCTCTCTAGACTTCCCCACCAAAATTCCACACTTGCATCACAGTCGTATGCTATTTTTTCCTTGGGGCATGTTTAGGGTTTGTAATGACATTTTTTGTTATGTATTTTTTATAATCGTCACAAAGCAAGAGGGTATTAAAATAAAAATTAGATTTCTCTTGTTAAATATTTCAACTACTTAATATAATTTTTTTTTAAATTTAGATTTTTATTTGATGGATCCATTGCTTGAAAAAAACCTCCAAAAAATTCTGATGAAAACCCCTAACAATTTCACTTCATAGAAGCATCATCAAAATTATATCAACAATATAATTCAAAGCGATAACAATTGGAAATTATCATTAATAATTTGTGTTACTCTTCAAAACATAGTGCAATTCACTTTCTAATACATCAAAGGTCATTTATAACAAAGTAAGAAATTCCACTTCCCAACTGTATGCAATGTTACATTAAATAGAGGTATTAAAACATTATTATTTTGATAAATTATCATATGAGGATATTGAAAAGAAAAATATTTAAAAAAAAAGTTATGTATTTTGTTTTTTTATGTCTAGAACCACTATTAGTGTAGGTTTTTATTTTTTCCTATTTATTAATTGGGGAAATTATATTTCTTGTGCATACATGGAGTTTTTCCTACATTTGTGGGATAGGCTAGCTTATGTTACTTCTCTATTCTTAGCACCTTGTCACCACCTTTCATGGAGGAGTTACTGTCTATTCTTGGGGTGCCTTGTCCATCTTTTGTGGAGGAGTTACTTACGTACTCTCCTATATGTATTCCTCACTTTGGCCATCTCATGCTTATCAAATTTTGGTTTTCTCCATTTTGTCTTCTGTAATTTATCTTCTTGTGTTATTTTCAAATTGCTTTAGCATCTATGTGGTGTGCACTTGTTCATCTTGTGTGATCACATCTCCATTACACTCGCATTATCTGAATTCTAACAACAACTCTGATATAAACCACCACCAATTAGTCACAAACATATTAGCATTCATTGGTGTATTCATGCAAAGAAGAAATGGGATAGGTGGTGGATGGTGTTTGATAAGGCTCCGTGAAATAACAAGGAAGTTTTAATATATATATTTTTATAAAACTATATTGGGAGTTTTTTTCCAATAAATTCAAAATTATTTTGACATAAAGGCATCCCAAGATAGAGGAGGCAGGTCCTCATATAATATACCTAGTGTCAAGTGGGTCCAAACCTACCAAAAATTTCCATAGAATAATATAAGGATAATAACACAAAATTCTATCCCTAAAATATTACATCATAGTACATAGATGGACACCCTTGAGGCAATTATTAGTCTCACACAGGTCATGATTGACAATGAGATGCATACATTGACAACTTATACACATGATATAGTTGGTGGCACATTTAATAATGTCCCTCCTACTATTGGTGCTTCACATAGTGGCATAGCAATCAGGCATCTTAAAATTCTTATAAATCATTACACATCATGTGGGAGGAAGTGTATTGGACTACCTACCCATATTATACATATAATGGTTACATATGCAAATCCAATAAGCATACCCATAGAGATTATATAGACATATATACATGACACTAGTATGTAATAATATATGTCATCTATAGTTGCTTAAAAAACTTTGGACACTAACACAAAATAATATGTTCCATTTTCATTTGCTTCAACACCTTAGAGCACTAGTATATGATAGTATATGCCATATATAGTTGCTTCACCACTTTAGGTCATCACACAACTAGATATGTAAGGCTTATATACTTCACCGTATATCTTCACATGTAATTAATCTAAGTTTGTTCATATATGTAAATGAATATTGAGTTTATATTTTAATATGTTTAAACTTAATTAATTAATATTTTAATTCTTTATTTTTTTGTGTATCTATATGATAAATGATATTTTAGGTACCCCACCTAGATTGGATTTTATTGCTAAGGTTGTGATTAGCATTGTAGTACCCTACACTCAAGTTGGAATATTAAATTGTCAAGTTGCTTTATTGTTATAATATTTTGTATACACCATAGTTTTAGTGTGTTTTATTTCTTGACCTTCACCTAAATGTTGCATTATATATCTCTCTCTCCCTCTCACTCATTACCTCTCATTATCATTATTTTTCTCTTTATATCTTTCTCTCTCTCTCTCTTTATTTAGAAGGAATAATTTTAAATTATCTTAAATAGGTTATGTAATTTTTCTCTTTCATTTATTGTTTGTATAAATAATGGAATACACTATTATTACCATCTATAGACTAAAATAATTTGAAGATAACACTACAATTAGCATTACATTTCCATATTATTGTTTATCTCTCTTTATGTATAAGAAATAATTTAAATTTATCTTAAAATAGGTTTAATTTTAATTGATTCATAATTGAACTCTTTCATTTATTACTTGTACAGATGATGAGATATTTTATGGGTACCCTATTTAGATTACAATAAATTATGAATAGCACTAAAGTTGTGTCCCAAGATCTAGTATCTCCCTAGAACCACCTAATTCAGAGATAGAGATTGGTGAGAACTTATAATAAAAAATTATTTTTTAACTTCAAGTAATTATATTATACATCATATTTATATTTTACATAAATCTAAACCTATATGTATGGTCCATAAGATTCACCATCACTGATATATTCAAGGTCATGTAACCCTAGGCACACATTTGGTGGGATGTGATGAGTCCAAAATCACCTTGTTGAAAAAAAATGTTCTTGTCAACTATATCATTTTAATGTATTATTTTATAATTTTTATGTTGTGCAACTACAACAATTTTTTGATGCTATGTTACAGACAATTAATCCTTCACAATTTGAGATGAGAGTTTCTCCCCTAATGAGACATCTAGAATCCAAGGTTCTACATCTATGTCAATGAAACATAATTTATTCAAGGTATTGAGCAACATGAGAATTAGTTGTAGTGATACAAATAGTTGTAGGCACAATTTATTTTGTATGTTGATATAGACAATTTTATACACTTAATAAGTCTACATTGTATGCTTATATGGCCCACTTTATATTCCTATATGGTCCATTTTTTATATCTATATGGTATAAATTGTATGCCAATATGATCCATTTGGTATGTCATTATGGAATAATTTAGATACAATTACATATTATATATGGCATATCTATATGAATCATACGTTGTTATAATTTGTGTATATAGATTTAATTATTATGTCATTAATATTTTTTATTTTTATTTCTATTGTAAATTATCCTTCTTTAAATTTTTCATAAATGAATAAGTTTTTATAGCATGTTGTGTCAATGAATGAACAACTAATGTTTAGATTTCCTGATTGTTATTTAGAAACTATATCTAGAAAAATAGTATAATTATAACACACTTCAATAAACTTGAGAATTGTTTGTGAAAGTTTTTATGACATGTATATTGAAAACCAAATAACTTTGAAATGCAATTTAAAACCATATAGACCAATCACAATCACAATGTAGGTAATTAAGTTCAAAATGTAGGCATTTAATGTTATAATGTAGGCAATTAAGATCAAAATGAATTTAATCAAATAAAACACAATTCCATGTATTGTAATTTAAAAAAAAGATAATTTTTTGGATAAAATATATATTTAAGAATTTTGAAAAAACTAGAATTTTCCTTTTCATTTTAAGCTTGACAAACATAGATCCTATGATTGCACCACATTGCTTTGATTACAAGGTGGAGGAGTTCGCAAGGATGATGATGGGGATAAAATCTATATCCAAGCACTTCAAAAGGTATAAATTTTATTTTTATTTTAATTTTAAAAAAACCATATTTAATGGATGTGTCATGTTTCTTTGATTCAGAGTGGAGGATTTAACAAATGAATGGCTAAGAACTTATTATGGCACTCTAATTTTAAACCACCATTTAAATGAAATGTACAAGTAAAACATGAGTTGGGATAGTGAGATTGATTTTTTTAATAACCAATTTAGTTTTAAAGTGAAACAAATCTACTAATTATTATGTCCTCCTAGACATAAGGTGATTAGTTATAGAGTGGTAAATCATGGAATTAACAATGCTTATAATTAGACATGAAGTGGCTTAGATAAATAAAACTTATGCCACTTTAGATAAATTACACAAATGATAATGTTATGTAAGTGACTTATATATAAAAAAGTGAGGATAGTATTAAAATATTTTCAACATTGGTATGGCTTAGAAATATTCACATTTTGATAAAATTTCATATACCATGTTTGGGGTGTACATTTTTAGAGTGTGAGAGGAGCGTCATCAATGCAAAAAAGAATGAGGGGACTAAGTGAATCATAATGTCACTCCCTGGTAGATTTTACACTGGCTATTTTAAGGACACATACACACAAAATAACTCAGAATTGATAGAAAAACACTCTCTTTATTAAAGAATTATATAGTATTACAGAAATTCAATCTAACATACACACCCCTTTCCCTATACTGACCATGAATAATACATTACACTCAATATCATGAGTTACTTTAATTAATACAAAATAATATTATAGGCATTTATATATATCTCTCTCTCTAAGATAAACTCAATTTTATCTAATCTTTCTCTCTTAGACTTGGAAATCTACACTAAACCAACTTGCTTGTCTCTCCAGCTAACTTAGGTAGGTGTTGTAGGAAAACCATGAGGGATAGAGGGAACCATCAAATCCTAAAGTTTCATGGTGAATTCCTCTAATCACCTAGGTATTTTTGTCTTCCACTCATAATGAGGAAGAAATGAAAACATGTTTTCTCTAGTAGATAAATCTTGCTTTAGGGAGTAAACATTGAGTAGTAGAATGTGTAAATTTTGACTCACACACCAAATAGATGAATATTATTCTTGAACACATCCATATGGACATATAAATTTAAGAATGGCCTTATTTTTTTATCTACTGACCAATATATTTGAAAATTGTAGGCAATCAAACATATCCCTCGATTGAACTTTCTCATTTTTAAGGGAAAGAATGGAATGAACTTTGTGGAGATGTTGTAGGAAACCATGAGGTGTAGAGATGAAATGTCATCTCAAAAAACTTAATGGGGTGGTCCTTTGAGTACCCCCAAGATGATTATATTTTAATCATGATGAGAAATACATGATGATGCATTTTATCACACAACAAACTCCTATTTTATGGACAAAAAATTGGTCAATATAAAAAATAAATTTTAAATTATGCACCCAATCAACTAATAGTTTTCATAGACACATCTCTAGTGGAGTATAAATGAAATAATTCTATTAATATCCCTATATTTTCCCCTAAAATTTAAAATTTTAGGTATCTTCTTGTTCTTAAAGGGAAAATCGAAACAAACTTTATGTAAGCGTTACAAGAAAACCATTATGCATAGAGAAAAATGTTAGATCTTATATGTTCACTGGGGAATCCTTTGAGTAACCCATAAAGGATTAATTAAAATCATGATGAGGAAGAAATATTGACACATTTTATATTGTAGTGAAATCTTTCTTTAGGGAAGAAAAGTTGATCAATATAATGCATAAATTTTGACTCACACTCTAATTGATGAACCTTATTCATGGACATGTCTGGATCATTATTTAAATGAATTAATGGGTTTTTTTCACCCAAAAAAAAAACTTATGAGGATGAACACATCCCTTAAGATAATTTTTTCATAATTAAGGGGAAAATGAAATGTAATTTACATAGTTTTTGTAGCCAAACTATGAGGGATAAAGATAAAATTTATACGCATGTATTTTCATGATTTATTAATATTATTAACCCATATTGTATCATATTACACTAAGAATAAGGAGTAAATGGATACGCATTTTTTCTCATAGTGAAATTTTGTTTTAAGGAGAAAAAATTGGTTAGTAGAATGTACAACTTTTGATTCACGCACCTAATCTATGAACTATCTTTATGAACACATTTGAATGGGTGTATAAATGTAGGAATGAAATTTTTACACACTCCATTGATCTCAATACTCAAAAAAATTATGTGGTGAGACATTGCCCTTAATGGAATCTTCACGTTCTTAATAGTAAAATGGAAGAAACTTTGGGCATGTGTTGTAGGCAAACCGTAAGGATTAAATATAAACCCTAATCTCCTAAGGTTGCATGAGGGACTCTCATAATTACCCCATAAATTATTTTTTCCACTCAAAATTATAAATAATTGGAGGAATTTTTAATCTCATAGTGAAATCATGCTTTAGGGAGCAAAAGTTGATCAGTATAATGCACAACTTTTGACTCACGTGCCCAATCGATGAACCATATTTATAGACATATCTAGATGGGTGTATAAATGTAGTTAGTAATGGTATTCATAATACCTTATTCAACCCCCATATTCAAAATTTACATGCATTCAGATGCATCCTTGAAGAGAATGTTCATGTTTTTAAGGGGAAAAACAAAATGCACGTTGCATAAAATTTTAGGCAAACTATGATGGGTAGAGATGAACCATAAATTCTTAAAATTATATGGGATATTATTATAGGAACTCCATGTATTATTATATTCCATTAGTGATGATTAATAAATGGTGATACATTTTATGTAGTAGTGAAATCTTGTTTTAGAGACCAAACATTGGTAGGTAAAATGTGTGAATTTTGACTCATGTGCCCAATCAATGAACCATCTTTGAGGACACATCAAAATTAGAATTTAAATTTAGGAATTTCATTCATTTTAAATCTATAAACATCCAAAATTGAAATTTTCAATAGGGTAGGCACATTCCTGAAGAAAATCTTCACAATCTTAAGGGGAAAAAAATGAAATTTGTGTAGGTGTTGCAGGTAAACTGTGAGGGGTAGAGACAAACCATCAGATCCTAAAGTTTTATAGGAGAGTGATATGAGAACTACAAAGAGTGTTATATTTGAATTATAATGATAAATAAATGGTGACACCTTTTCTCTTGTATTGAAATCTTTCTTTAGGGAGAAAATGTTGATCAGTATAATGCATAAATTTTAACTTGTACACCCAACCAACAAATTATCTTCAATGACACATATATATTGGAATATAAATATAGTAATTTAATTATTCCACCCTATTTAATCCTATATAATAAAAACTTGGAGGTGATCAAATGCATCCCCGAAGATAATTTTCTCTTTATAAAGGGGAAAATAGAACAAATTATGTACAACTATTTACTCAAACTGTGTGGGGCATAAATGAATTGTCAACTCCTAAAGTTACACATAATAGTGCTATGAGCATCCCTATAGGATTATATTCCATTTGTGATGAGTAAATAAATGGTGACATATTTTCTCTCATAGTGAAATATCCCTTTACAGATCAAAATTTGGTTAGTATAACATGCATCTTTTGACTCGCATGCCCAATCGATGAACTGATATGTCCTTAATATATAGTGCATCTAGGGATATGTGTGGCTAAATTGTGGATTACATACCTTTTATACTATATTATTTCATTTCTCTATTTTCTTGTATGGTTGAACTATGGAATAACCATGGCTAAGTAGAGTATATATAAGAGGTAGTGGTTAGTATTTTATGATCATATTATGAATTTTATTCTTATTAAATTGTTGTGGAGGTTTCCCCCTCAAAGAGGATTACTCATAATTATTAAGTATTCTACTATTTTGACAATTATTGTTGTGGATCTAATTATTCTTTTCCTAGTTTTGTTATATATTATTCCATTATTATGAAACATATGAGTAATTTCATTACAAGTGGTGTTAGAGCATTGATTTGGACCAGTTTATATGGCATTTTTTTTATATCTAGTGTTGTAATGATTAGGAGAGATGTAGGATAAAAAATAAATTATGATTCAAGAAAAATTTAATTATTTCAACATTGTGGTATTGTTTGAAGTCTTGTTTTTGAAAAAAATAGTAAAAAAACAAATTTGGAATTTTTTTTTCGCCCTTGTACAAATTATTAGTCATTAGATTCATCTCAATGAGATGATCACAATAAAATAATATGTTGGTACACTTTTTTCAAGCTTGAAACCCTCCACCCTAGGGTTTGTGTATGGCTGGTCCTAACACTTGTGTATGTGAGAAAGGTCAAGACACTCCAAAAATGTCTCACAAAGATGACATGGAGTCTATAACTATAGATACCTCAATTTCTGAGGCAATTCAAAAAAAATAGATATATAAAGCATGGTGAGGAAGGATGATCCTGATGTAGTAAAAGGGGAAATAAATTTTATGAATAATAATTTGACAAATATGAATGATCAGTTGACCACTATTATGGCTCAACTTTACAAAATAATCTTCCACTACTCCAATTGAGTTCTCCCAATCTGAATAATTACAACTCCAATATTGGTTTGAAGCACATACTACCAAAGGTGGAAATACATAATTTTGATGGTAAGGATCCACTCATTTGGATCAATCAAATAGAAATTTTATTTGATCTACATCAGACCCCATGTGCATAAAATTTGATCATGAGATATCTCTATCTATAACTTGAGCTGTTCATTTGGTATAGATGGTTGTGTACTCAAAATAAAAATAAGGTTACTATTTTCACCTTATCGATGTTTGTTGATGAGCTACAAATGCACTATCGTGCAATAATATATTATAAAAATACTTTAGTCAGTTAGGAAAGCTATGAAAAACATGTTTTATTAAGGATTATATTCAACAATTTCATAATATATCCTTACATGTGGATGACATCAATGAAAATGACATGACTAACATGTTATTAGAGGTCTCAAGGATAACATCCGACTTGAGGTTTGTATGTTTAATCTAGTTTACATTTCTAAAGGATATCATTCACATGCTAGATAGAGGGGGGAAATGGTTAAAATGAGGGATTTCACTCATGTCTACAAATATAATTTCATAGCACCATCATTTTCGTAACCCACAAGATTGAGCCCTTAGAAAATTTAAGATAAGCGTGTTAAAGGGTCATGTTTTGGTGGAGCAAAGGACATAAATGTGTTTAAACTAAGTTATTTTACATTGAAGGAGCCAATGTTGATGAAGAATTTGATGAGGCCTCAGGTGAGGATGTGGAAGAGCAAGATGAATAATATGAACATTTTCACCCTACTATCTCATGTCATGCCTTTTTAGGTATAATTACTCCTCAAACTCTTGAAGTGGTAGGATTCCTCAAGAAACAAAAGGTGATAGTGTTGATTGACTCATGAATTACATATAATTTCATCAATAATAAGTTGGCTACTCATTTGAACTATTTTATTTATCCAGATCTAAAATTCAAACATGGTTGCAGATGGTGGCATAGTCAACTCTTCTAAAAAATGCCATAGTATTAAGATTACCAATTCTCCCATGTTTGTTACAAGAAAAAATAGAGAATGTTGGTAACAGTTATCCTTGGATCTAGTTTCTAAGGCCCCACACAAGTTCTAACACATAATAAAATATTATTTATACCATGATTTATGGGAAAATTTAATCAATGAATTTTAATTTATTTATTAAGAGATAAAATACACTTTAAAGCTAAAATCCCTTAGGGAAAAAGCAAAAGTTAAATGCAATATAGTTCAGGGGAATGGAACCTTGTACTTGTAAATGTTTAATTAGACTAAATATGCTTACATAGGTATTTACTTACCCCTCCTAGTTCCACCACATCCATTTGCATTTTGAAAAAAAATATAAAAATAAAATTAAGAGAAACCACTTCAAATTGTAGTAGGTCCTTAGAATTACAGAAAATAATGTTTACAATCAAAATTTCCAATTCCATCTCCTTCAGCATCTTCATCTATTTCAAATTCAATGTGTTACATTAATATATTTGAAACTAGAGTGATGAGTTTGTCAAATGTGATTATCTCCATTTAATATAGATACTAGGATTAGTAAAAGAAACATTGAAATTAGGAAATGCACAATTATTTCCATAAATATTCATCCTAGTTTGGTGATATCATGCCAATTTCCCCAAACACTTACACAAGTGGGATGATGACAAAAAGTAGAGAACACAACTGAAATAGTCATTGCCATATAAATTATTAGTTTATGAATTTATTGTTTATGCTTTTTTTAATATCTAATGAATATGATTATATGATAATTTAAATCATTGAATTATTTATTGAAATTTAAAGATTGGTTGAAGAAATATCCACATTCATTGTAGCTAAATTATTAGAGTGCCAATAATCCCATGAAATCCATGAATTTTACCTAAAGAGATTTTGAGGTTGTAAGATTGAATCCTTAGGTCGTGAAATCTAATAAAATTGGTTTTTGATGATAATAAAATCAATGCAAAGTAAAATTGAATGGATGGAAATAACAATGCATAATTTTTTCCTTTGGTAGCTTTGAAAACCATCTAGTGTAGTAATGTGACACTAAATTAATTAACAAATTAGAAACCAAGTATTAAAACATTGGCAACACCTATTGATATTGTATGCAACACTTGTCATATGTACTAGGATAAAAACACCTTGGAAATGAATGCCTAGAAATAGCTAGTAAAAACTTTAGACTAAAAACCAAACACCGTAAAAGTGACCACAAAGTTTATATGGAACAATAACAAGTTGTGTGACACCTCTTTACACCATTGGCAGTCTATGTAGTCCTAAAAATAAATTATATAATAAGACCAGAATATTTTTAAAACCTAATGTAGTGTTTAAATTAATATACATACATACATGCATGCACACACACACACACACACACACACACACACACACACACACACACACACACACACACACACACACACACACACACACACACACACACACACATCATTTTTTGCCCTTAGATACAAACCAAATTTGGGGCACAAGAAGTGGGATAGTCCCTAAAAACCACTAAACCAATATAAATGGCCACCACTAAATTCACTAATCCAACACAAACGATCATAGTTGACCTACAAACACCCTATCAGATTCAAACCTGAGTGGGGCTGGGAACAACCAACTCACTTTACTAACCCCTCTACATCTTATCAACATTATATTATATACTTTACATAATATTAATTATTAATTATAAATATATTATATAAATATTGTAAATATGTAATATTATGATATTATATCAATGGTTATGATTCCATAATTATGATTCAATTATTTTCCCTTTATTTTCTTGCAACGCCTATCTACACATAAATAAATCAAGCCAATCAAATGCAATCCCAAGGTAGACAAGATGGAATCTACCATCAAATTTAATGTTTACCACATTAGCAAATTTTTATGACATTATGTTCAAAGATATAAATTAAAAAAAAAAAAAAAACTTATTTAAAAGTGCACATGAGGCAATCAAATGTAGTTCAAAGGTAAACAAAGTCACATACTACACAAGAACCATCGTTAAGATCACAAAATTAAATTTTATTCCTTGAAGTTAATGACAACTCCATCAATTCTTCAATAACATATTTTCAAACATTTTACATGTTTACTAATAATGACATGTACTCATGCCACAACATGGTCCTTTTATTAATTAGTATGGGAGGGTATTGTAGACCTCGTATTTTTATTAGATTTGGTCATCCACCCACTCAATACAATTGATTTAAGTTATGTTATTTTTTTAATTTAAGTTTTTGATTATTAAACTATTAGATATATCTTTGAGGCCTTATTTCATGAACTCAATATTAGTTAGGTGTAGTTTTCAAAAAATGAAAAAAACTTATAAAGATATTGTGTACATGTAAAAAATGCATGATAGTAACATCTCTTGTCTATCCATATGCTCAACTTACCAATCATATTATGAATACTAATAGTAAATCTACTCAAGGTGTTGATTAGGATATGGCTTCTCAGTCGCCAAAAAAAAATGTTGTTAGAGACCATTTTCCACTGTATTGTACCACTTCACCCTTTTCAAATTATAACAAATTTCAATGAAAAGATTGTTATATCTTCATCTTTAGGAATAATTGTATCTTTAAATTGTGTTTTTGTCTTGAGTTTAATATTATTCTTTTTATACATATTAAATAAGTTAAATTACTAACAAGTTTTTCTATGTATTGATAGCTTTTTGTATTTAGTGTCTATCATTTCCTTTCCTTTCCCCATAGATGTGTTCATCATCTATATATGTTATATAGTTAAATATAATAATATTATATCATTGTATAATTATTATATAATAATATAATTGAAAATATATTTCATATTATATAATGTATATACTAGCAGTGGTTTTAAAGGTGCAAGTTACATCAGAAGGGATGTTATTCTTTATTTTGGTAAAATGGGGTTTTGTAAAGTGAATGAGTGTAAATTGATAATTTTATATCACTAAAAACCAATGATAGATGACCCATCTTACCTTTTGTACACAAAGGGTTAAACAACAATACTCTTTGTTAGAGATGATGGTGTAAAATGAGGTTGTGTGTTTCTTCATATGGCATGCCAATGAAATGTGTGGGGAGGAGAGGTTTTGTTTCAGAATGAGATTATGCAATGTATTGGGTGAATATTTTGTCAACCAGCTAACTGGTGACCAAAATAGTTCCTATCACCACAACATAGGGAGATTGGTCATCCAATGTTGTAGGTTTACCACATCCAAAGGGGACAAATCTCTCCTCTCATCAAGGGGAGGTTCCCTATTAAATATATGGAGGCTATATACTATATATATATAAGCAAAAAGTAAGACACAGGGGTGGGATAAACCATCCATCTCTCTTTTTTCAGAGATGATGCTCACAGACAGAGGAGAAATCCTAGGTGATTGGTGATGGCACTTCTCTTCTTTCATAAGTAACATTCAGCCAAGAGCCAGATCCCTTCCTAGATAGTAGAAATCTTGGTGAAGAAACAGAAGGCACTTCTCTTCTTTCAAAAGTGCTTGTTCTTTCAAACAACAGGACTCTTTCTGGTAATAAGTAATGGGATAACAGGGTCCAAAGTAACCAGCAATCTAAGATGTAGCACAAAGTCTCCACCTTGACGGCCCTAGAGTGAGATACAAAGAACAATGGGGGCACAAAGTCATCCCAAGGTCCTTTACACAGAAACATAAAATAAAAACACACACTAGAGACAACTATGATAGCACAAAGTCTGAAAGTAGTTGGCTTTAGGACACCTTCCTTATCACCTCCACTAGTCCTGCTTGTTAAATAAAATAAATAAGAATGCTTTTAGAAGATAGACATAAGAAAAATCTCCTAAAGTAGCACAAGTTATAACAACACAAAGTCTTCAAGTAACTTGCTTTCTCATTCAATCAAAGAAATATGAACTACAATCTGAGCTCAAAGTCTCAGTAATGCCTTTTAATTTGGATAGAGTTTCGCTTCTGGTAAGGGGAAGATCTCCCTTGTAACAAATGAGAGATTACAATATATAGCACTCCAAGAAAGACTTGGGTGCTTTTTTTCATGAAAAAGGCCCATGCTGCAGTCAATGTGTTCAATGCACCTTCAGTTCTATCTGCAGGGACTATGCTGGGAACAACGCATTGAATCAACTATGGCATGTCCCTTCATCTAATATGTCTCTTCCTTGGTATGGACCGTTTGGTCCTTTTCCAATTTTTATTTACTTCATGGAAGAAAATAGGTTGCGTCCTTGGTTTGGTGCACTCAGAAGTCTACTCAATCTACTATTTCACCTACTAGAAATAACTCTTTCAATGATATTGTTGGTCCTTTGCATTGATCTTATCTTCCTTGTAGTAATTTAAATCTTCAGGCTATCTGGTTGAACCATCGCTTTAATTGAACTTGCCTTTGGAATCGTCCATGTTGCTTCTTTGTCCTTTATAGCCCTTCTTGTCTAAGTCTTTTGGGGGGTCCTTTCTACATCTTTGACAAGTGGCAAGTTCTGCTATTATGAAACTCATTAGAAACTTATAGAAAATGGGGTCCATGACACATTTTTCCTAAGCAACTCCAAAAGGGGAACATGGATGCAAACACTTGTCACATTCTGTTGAGTCATAACAGGACATGTGACATATTTTGCTTAACTTATAGAAGCTTTATAAACCTTTGGGGGGTCCTACAAAAGATGACACGTGGTGGCTTCTGCTTTGCTTTTTAATGGACACGTGGTGGCTTTCACTACACTTTTTATTTTTCCATCGGGTGTTTTTCCACTGGCTTTTCTCTTCAGTCGGGCTTTTCCTTCAGAAAAAAGTCTGAAGGAATTCCTTTAGGCTCTGTCTTAGTCATTTTCCCACAAAAATACTTCCAAAAGAATTTTAACGGTTCTTTCACTTAATAATTTCCTTCAGACAAAAAGTCTGAATGAAATGTTTTATGTTGGCCTTTGAACAAACCTAAAAGAATTTTATCTTTTTAGTCAGTTGCTTGGTTCTTCTTTGAGTTCTATGCTTTATTTTAATTTCAATGGCTATTACCTTTAAATTTGACGTCTGTGGGGTTGTCAATGGTTTCTAGCTACTTGAACCGTGTTGAACTTTGAACCTGTGAACCATTTGAAAGTTCATTGGTTCAAAGCTTCATCGATTCACTCTGTCTCTTTTGGTCCATCGCTTCCCTGCTTAAGTGCTTATTTCCTTGATTGAGGCTGCCTTTGAACCTTTGAACCCATGAACCATTGAACCTTTTGGTTGTTGAACCTGTTGATCCATTAAACCCATTGAATCTTTGAACCAAAGTGGTTCAATGGTTCAACGGTTCAATGGTTCAAGCCTTCTCTCTGATAAGGGTTTTAAAGCCGTTGAACCTTAAAGTGGTTGAACTTTGAACCTTGACAAATGCACTTAACTCCTGTTGATGATGTTGAACCTTTGAACCCATTGAACCCGTTGAACCAAAATGGTTCAAGGTTCAATGGTTTAATGGTTTGATTCTTGCTTAGAAGCTTGTCGATGGATGCTTCGGTTGAACCTTGACATTGAACCAATCCTAAAAATGACTGAGTGCTAGAAACTTGTGTTCTTTTGAGAGCTTGCTTCTTTCCTACAGAGTTTGTAGAAATCAACTTGTGAAGCCCATAGAACTTGGCTTACAGAGTCCATAGATTTTATTCCTGCAGAGTCTGTAGATTCAAGCCTGTAGAGTCCATAGATTTCTAGAAAGCTTGAAAAAAGAGGAATTTGAAAGCTCAAAACAAATTTTGAGAAGAGAAGAGAGAAGTTTTGGTCCTATAAGACCAAGATAGCTCATATATTGTTCCAAAAATGAGTGACATTTTGGGGACCAACAGCTAGCTCCAATTGGGGAAATTCTTTCAGGTGAAAACTTGAAACACAGTTGAGGGCAGTAGAAACCAGAATCTCCAATGCCTTGAAATGTGCCATTGGGCTATGGAGTCATGCTACCCAAAAAAAAAAGGCTCCAAAAATTAAAAAAAGAATAAAATATAACTAAAGACTATACAGATATACATATGTACTGGTGAACTTATCTGATACTTCAAGAATTGAAGTACTTCAAATGCTGCTCTTTGTGAGGTGAAGAAAAGGGGATGCCATTTTGATAAACCAACAGGAAACCATTCTGTCCCTAGAAATGGTGACAAGTGAATGGAGCTCTCCACCAAGAAACCAATTTTTTGTGTCTTCGTCTTGGCTCTTTCTTCTTCTTGCCCCATGGCGAGATGTGGTCTTCAAATTGAAAACCATAATTCCTTGCTCTCTCTGTGAAGAGTTCCTTTAGCTGACTTCAGAATACAGTAGTATGGTCCACCATCATAACTTGTTTTTCTACTGGTTCAGTCCAACACATGATTTGATTGTCATCATCAGACCCCTGACAAACCATCAGCTCAGCATCTCCTTTGGTGTGAAGGAGTTTGACCTCTTCACCCTAAGTAGTTTTCAATTCGAGCAATAGAGATCCACATCCAGCTATGGAAGAATTGCTGCCATCACATTCTAGGATCCAAGCATCATCAAAAGCTAATCTTCTATCAGATTTCTCTTCATGGGAGATGGAAGATCCTTCTTGATTTGTACTGCACCCTACCAATTTTTTTGATGCCTTGTTCGGATGAAATCTTGAATTGCCAGCTACAGGACTTTCATCAACTAGGTAATGGGCATCCTCTATGGTCAAGAAGTAATTACCCCTGCCTAAAGGCTCAAACAGAATTTGAGCAGTAGGGGCTGACATTTGGGTAACCAAAATCTTTGCCTTAGACAAGTTCGCACCTGGTTCTCCACCAATGTTTAATTGCTTGGGATTGTCTTGTAGGGATTCAACCTTAGTCATTTGAATTTTAGATTTCTTGACATGATCAATCATGACAAATGACTAAGATGGACTTGGAAGAGAGGATGGGAGTTCATCCTTTTAGTTTTTGGGAGGGGGAGGACTGATCTGTGAATTTGAAGTAGAAGGTGCAGAGATGTTTGATGTACTTACTTCTTTAGCAATCATCGGGTCCTTTGACTGGAAAGGAAGAGGGGTTCTCTACTCAGCAATTGAAATTGTTAGTTGGGGTTGCTCCTCTGTCTTCTCTTTTTCAGCCTGTTGGGCTGACTGATTCTCAGACTAGGTGAATACTGCGTTTGATCCTTTGACTACTTCACCTTCACTCCTGGGTTCATCCTGGTAATTCAAGAAACCAATGTGGGAGTTGTTAGCTGATTCTTCTAGATCCTCTCTAAAGAGATCAGTGCCATTTTCTTGCTCAAACTCAAGTTGGAAATAGGAAACATATTTTGTTTCCAGATATCTAACTACTGAGTTGGTTGGAGGTGCTTCAAGGGTAAGGTTCCTCTGTGGGGGAGGAAGAAAATTTGGTTACCCTTGACTTCTGGTAGTGTTGCCTTGATATGGCTGATTCTGAAATGCCCTCCTTGGCATATATCGATTAGGAGGAGTAGACATACTTTGAGCTATTTGCTTTTTCAAGACTAGAAGTTCATTTGCCAGATTTTGTACCATTGGGTCAATGGTGGCTGTGGGTGAGTATTCAAAAGATGAAGAAGGTTTACCTCTGTTTGAGTCTCTCCTTATCTTTCCTGACAAGATAAGGTCATCTTCTAGCTTAGTAGCCAAGTCTTGAGCAGCCTCAAGGTCTATGTGTCTAGCCCATCTCAATAGAAAACTCACTTTAGGTAGTTGTGAGTTGATGAAGAAACACATGAGATTCTGAGGTGTCGGTTGGGTGATCACGGGAATCTTGTGCCTCAACTTGTTGAACCTAGCAATAAAATTCCTCATAGGCTCATGAGGTTCCTTCTTCATCTAAGTGAGATGGGCCATCACAGCATGCGTATCCTTTGTAGGCTTGAACCTGGCTTCAAATTTGTCTTTTAGAGTGTCCCAATTAGTCACTGATCCAGCCTGTAGGTGGTAGAACCAGTTTGCAGTAGTGCCTTATAGTGTCTCCATGAATAACCTGACTGCTACATCTTCAAATTCCACCTCTATCACACCACAGGATATGGTGAAGGCTGTAATGTGTTTATCAGGGTGGACTCTTCCATCACCAAAGAAGTTGGGGAAATATTTCCTTAAACTGAGCGGTAGCTCATGCAGGGGTGGAGTTAGATTAAGTGGGCCAAATGAGTTACCCCAGGGGCCTCAAAATGTCATGATTGGATTATAAAAAATAGAGATAACACATTTGAGTGGAGTTTCCAGATTATAGGACAAAAATGAAAAATAAACTGGCCCTACTTCAGCTTACAGCTTGAGGCTTCAAACTACGCTTTCTTTCCCAGCAGCTCTAGTTTTGCATACCAAATAATATAATGGAGATGGAGGAAAATGGTAAGGCTATAATGATAATGGGTAAGACACATAATGGAGTTGCCAGAGTCTATAATGGATAAGGGTTATAATGATTATGGGTAAGACATAGGTGATGTTTCAATCTAAAACTTGAGGTTCCAAATTGTACAAAATTACTGTGTCCCCAACAGAGTCACCAAAAACTGTTGCGTGAAGCTGGGGGAAAAATAACAATGGGAAAGAACTGGAACTGCTCGTTCTTTCCCCAGTGGAGTCACCAAAAACTATTGGGTGAATATTTTGTTGGCCAGCTAACTGGTGACTAAAATAGTTCCTATCACCATAGCATAGAGAGATCGGTCATCCAATGTTGCAGGTTTACCACATCCAAAGGGGACAAATCTCTCCTCTCATCAAGGGGAGGTTCCATATTAAATATATAGAGGCTATATATTATATATATAAGTAGAAAGTAAGACACAAGGGTGGGATAAACCATACATCTCTCCTTTTTCAGAGATGATGCTCACAGATAGAGGAGGAATCCTGGGTGATTGGTGATGGCACTTCTCTTCTTTCATAAGTAACATTTAGCAAAGAGCTAGATCCCTTTCTGGTTAGTAGAAATCCTAGTGAAGCAACAGAAGGCACTTCTCATCTTTCAGAAGTGCTTGTTCTTGCAAACATCAGGACTCTTTCTAGTAACAAGTAATGGGGTAACAGTGTCCAAAGTAACCAACAATCTAAGATGTATCACAAAGTCTCCACCTTGACGACCCTAGAGTGATATACGAAGAACAATGGGGGCACAAAGTCATCCCAAAGCCCTTTACATAGAAACATAAAAGAAAAACACACACTGGAGACAACTATGACAGCACAAAGTCTGAAAGTAGTTGGCTTTAGGACACCTTCCTTATCACCTCCACTAGTCTTGCTTGTTAAATCAAATAAATAAGAATGCTTTTAGAAGACAGACATAAGAACAATCTCCTAAAGTAGCACAAGTTATAACAGCACAAAGTCTGCAAGTAACTTGCTTTCTCATTCAATCAAAGAAATATGAACTACAATCTGAGCTCAAAGTCTTAGTAATGCCTTTCAATTTGGGCAAAGTTTCACTTTTGGTAAGGGGAAGATCTCCCTTGTAACAAATGAGAGATTAAAATATATAGCGCTCCAAGAAAGACTTGGGCACTTGTTTTCATGAAAAAGGCCCATGCTGTAGTCAACGTCTTCAATGCGCCTTCAGTTCTATCTGGAGGGACCATGCCAGGAACAACACATTGCCTCAACTATGGCGTGTCCCTTCATCTAATATGTCTCTTCCTTGGTATGGACCATTTGGTCCTTTTCCAATTTGTCTTTACTTCATGGAAGAAAAACAAGCTACATCCTTGGTTTGGTGTGCTCAGAAGTCTACTCGATCCACTATTTCACCTACTGGAAATAACTCTTTCAAAGATATTTCTTGTCCTTTGCATTGATCTTCTCTTCCCTATAGCAATTTAAATCTTCGAGCTATCTAGTTGAACCATCGCTTCAATTGAACTTGCCTTTGGAATCATCCATGTTGCTTCTTTGTCCTTTATAACCCTTCTTGTCTAAGTCTTTTGGGGGGTCCTTTCTACGTCTTTGACAAGTGGCAAGTTTCGATGTTATGAAACTCATTATAAACTTACATAAAATAGGGTCCACGACATGTTTTCCCTGAGCAACTCCAAAAAGGGAACACAGATGCAAAAACTTGGCATGTTCTGCTGAGTCATAACAGGACACGTAACGTATTTTTCTTAACTTATAAAAGCTTTAGAAACCTTTGGGGGGTCCAACAGAAGATGACACGTGGCAGCTTCTGCTTTACTTTATAATGGACATGTGGCAGCTTTCGCTACACTTTTTCTTTTTCCATCGGGCATTTTTCCACGGGCTTTTCTCTTCAGTCGGGATTTTCCTTCAGACAAAATTTTGAAGGAATTCCTTTGGGCTCTACCTTAGTCATTTTCCCACAAAAAATACTTCCAAAAGAATTCTAACAACTCTTTCACTTAATAATTTCTTTTAGACAAAAACTCTGAAGGAAATGTTCTCTGTCGGCCTTTGAACAAACCCAAAGGAATTCTATCTTTTCAGTCACTCACTTGGTTCTTCCTTTGAGTTCTGCACTTTATTTGAATTTCAATAGATATTCCCTTTAAATTTGACATCCACAGGGCTATCAATGGTTGTTAGATGCTTGAACCATGTTGAGCTTTGAACCTGTGAACCATTTAAAAGTTCATTGGTTCAAAGCTTCATCAGTTCACTCTGTCTCTTTTGGTCCATCGCTTCCTTGCTTAAGCACTTCTTTCCTTGATTGAGGCCACGTTTGAACCTTTGAACCCATGAACCATTGAACCTTTTGGTCATTGAACCTATTGATCCATTGAACCTTTGAACCAAAGTGGTTCAATGGTTCAATGGTTCAAGCCTTCTCTCTGATAAGTGTTTTAAAGCCGTTGAACCTTGAAGCAGTTAAACTTTGAACCTTGACAAATGCGCTTAACTCCTGCTGATGACGTTGAACCTTTGAACCCATTGAACCCATTGAACCAAAATGGTTCAAGGTTCAATGGTTCAATGGTTCGATTCTTGCTTAGAAGCTTATCGATGGATGCTTCGGTTGAACCTTGGCGTTGAACCAATCCTGAAAATGACCGAGTGCTGGAAACTTGTGTTCTTTTGAGAGCTTGCTTCTTTTCTGTAGAGTCCGTAGAAATCAACTTGTGAAGCCCATAGAACTTGGCCTGCAGAGTCCATAGATTTTTTTCCTGCAGAGTCCGTAGATTCAAGCCTCCAAAGTTCGTAGATTCAAGCCTGTAGAGTCCGTAGATTTCTGGAAAGCTTGAAAAAAGAGGAATTTGAAAGCTCAGAACAAATTTTTAGAAGGGAAGAGTGAATTTTTGGTCCTGTAGGACCAAGATAACTCATATGTTATTCCAAAAATGAGTGACATTTTTTGGGACCAACACAATGGAAAAATAACAAGGAAAGGCATACCATACATAACATGAAATTGGTCAAACATTTTGAGGTGATATGGTGGTGATGGTGACAGGAAATGATAAGGAAATTTAGATGATATCATGCACTAAAGCACCCATATCATACACCAAACCATGATTCAATGTAACCATTGGATTTACATGACCTAAACTCACTATTAATTGTTCTTTAGCTTACAGGGTGGTGGCATATTCTATTAGTTATTATCTATTTTTAAATCTAGATGAGGATGTCATGAGAGATGCTTTGATTACAAAAGGGATCCTGTGTAACTCAAATCAGCATTATAATGTAACTAACATAAGGATATGACATAAATTTAGGAGTTTATATTTATCTATACTAATTATAAATATAACATATTATAAAAATATATAGTATACTAGAAGCTACCCCAAAGGTGCAAGCTATGCTATAAGGGATGGTGTAGTTTTCACTTTTGATAAAGCAGAGTTTTGCAAAGTGAAAAGTTGTACCTCACTTGGAACCCATGGACACTTACCTCATATCGTATTTTTGGTTGAGGTGATGGTGTAAAATCAAGTTGTGTGTTCTTTCACATGGTAATGAGTTTTTTGGGAGGAGATGTTTTATTTCATGGTGAGTATGAGCAATGACAAAGTGATATGAAAGGGAAAGTCCATGCAAAGCATGAAAATGATTAAATATTTCAAGGTGCAGTAGGCAGTGAATTATAAAGGATAATGGTAGGGTATTTTAGGGGATGGACTTGAATAAGATGGGAGAAATACATATACAAACCTCTATAACATGTCACTATTATAATATAATTAGATTTTTGATGATTATAGTACTCTTGCACACACTAATACTAATGACATCTTTTAGATATTTGTTATTATCACTTTATGACACGCATTATATTTAACACACACTTGCCTCAAAGGTGAAATTTACACCAAAAGGGATGTAAATTTATGTTTTGGTAAAGTGAAGGTTTGCAAAGTTAAAGGGTGTAAATTGGTAGTTATATCTAACTCAAAACCCATTATCATTGACCTCATCTAACCTTTTATGCATGGAGTGTTAAGAAATAATAATATGATATTTTTAGTGGAAGTGACAATGTAAAATGAGATTGTGTCTTCCTTCAAATGGTGTGGTAGTGCATTGTGTGGGAGGAGAAGTTTTTTTTAACAGTGAGCTTGAGTAATGGCAAAATATTGGGGAAGGGCAAGGACATACAAAACATGAAAGCGTTGAAATATTTGAAGGTGAGTTGGGCAATGATAGTGAGAGGTAATGACAAGGTATTTTAGGTCACAAACTCAAAGAAGCCTAGGGAGATACACATGCAAAATTAAGTGACATGCCACACATGTTAATGTAACCTATAGCTTCCATCAAACTGTTTCAGTTACCCAACACATGTTTAAAACATGTGTTATCTCAATGGAAACATGTATCTTATATTGAAAGGCTCCTCTTGAAATGTAGACAATGCACCACATTCTAATTTATATGGGTCTAAAACTAATTAGACAAATATACTAATTGTGTTATCCATATAAAACTAAGTTAGGTGACTTTAAATACAATTAGACAAAAAATGGAAAGGATTCCTTAATGAAAGATGCCTCCTATATAATATAATCGATATATGCATGGTGTCATATGAAAATATATATGGATACATATATTTGCAAGCTTTTTCCTTTCTCTTTCTCAATAACACTAACAATAACTATTTTATTCATAACAATAGTGCTAATTTTTTTTTCCTGGTGAATGGAGGAAAGGCAAAATTAATGTAAAAAATAAAAGTGTTGCTAATTTTGAGTAGTCTACTGCACTTGGGTTCAAATCCCCACCAATCTTTGCATACTTTCTCAAAGTGTTATGACGATCTAATGTATTTCAAATTGGGCACTATCATAAATAAATATTATTATAATATCTATGTTTGATAAGTATATTGATTATAATATATAATTAATATAATAATATTATAAATTATTATATTATATATTGATTTATTATAATTATAAATATATACTATAATAAAAATATATATTATTATACTAAAAACATAATAATAATAATAATAATAATAATAATAATAATAATAATAATAATAATAATAATAATAATAAGTAGTAGTAGTAGTAGTAGTAGTAGTAGTAGTAAACTATAATAATATTTATATAATAAATTATACTATATATAAATAATTATATCTATATTAAATTATAATATAAATATTATAATAATTATACCACAACACAACTTGTAGGGTGGTGACATATTTTATTGGTTTTATTTTTTCAAGGGTGTATGATGATTTGATTGTGATAGGGATCCTTGTTTGATGTGTAACTTGAATCATCATTACAATACCACTTACATTGGGGGCAAGACATATGATTCATAATGTCAATGAATATTCGTTATTTTTATATGATATTATATAATGTCGAGATAAAGGAAACATCACTAAGTTTGGTACACAATAACCCCTAAAAAATATTGATTGTTTACAATTTTTAAGGGTGAACAAGTGATTTCATTGTAGCAGGGCTCCTCATTTGATTTGCAACTCAAATCAGTGCTACAATACCACTCACATGGGGGATAACACAAAAAATTCATAATATCAGTGAATATCTATTATTTTTTAAAATATTATATAATTTCAAGATAAAAGAAATGTCACTAAGTTTGGCACATAATAACCCCTCAAAATAAACAATCACATTGAATAGTGTTCAATACATGTGAAGTAACAATCAATAAAACATAAGTGTTGAAATTTATGCACTTAATGTAAACTAATACAAATATTTGACATTCAACACTTCCTCCCGTGACTAAACTACATTATAAAATATTTCATTAAGGTGATACTAAACTCCAATACCACCACATGTTTAAGTGGGAATACCCCATGTGTTTCCCCCATATTTGAAACCTTATCATGAGTCACAAAGAAATCATTACATTCTAAAGGGCTAGTTGATCTTTAGACTCTGTATGACTACCTTCTTTTTTGCTTTTGATTCTTTGCTAGTTTTTTATAATGTATAAAATGTCCATCAATATTATCATTAGCTCCGTTAGAGTCTTTTTAAAAACTCTTTTCGCATTCACATATAAAAAAGTGCTTCTAGATTATTTATCAAACCCTAGTGACCCTTCTCCTACTTCACTATGTTTGAATTCATTTTTGTGCAATTCATGAGCAGGCATATCATATAGAATGTTTGCTACATAACTATTACATTTAATGAGCTCATTTTGCTACAATGTAAGGTCAGTGTAGGCCATCTAGTAGGGGGTTAGTTGGCTATTCATATTTTTATTGGGCTCTTTCAAAGCTCATTATTGTTGGCTTGGTGGTCGTACCCATGACCTAAAAGAAATATATCTAAACATAAATGAAGTTATATAATTTAAGGTTTTAAGTTTTTAATGTTATAGGATTCCATTTAAGAGAAAATATTGTCCTACAATCCTCCTCATCGTCACCATGTTCCTCTTGCTCTCAGTCACCTCTACATTGTTGTTATTAGTATCTTTTAATATTGAGACGAATATTTGGAGCCACCTTGCCAAATAAATGCCTCCAATGTATTTATATATAATTATATTATATATTTATAATTATAAATAATACATACATTATTATCTATATATTATAACATATTTTATAAAATATAATAATATATAGTATATTATGTATAATTATATTTAATATTATTATATTCATGTTATATATATTTTTTTATAGATCAAAAAGGGGCCATAAACGAGTTATTAGAACCAAAGATAATAGCCTATATGCCTATCAATTGGGTCACCATGAGGGTGTCTAGCCTTGGAGTGAATTACCCAGGGTTTTCCATAACCTAGATGACTTAGTCCATAAAGACGATGCCACCAAACCTCATAGAGAGATAAACATGTAGAATGTTTGTAGTCATATAATTGAGTAACTTTTCATCTTTATCACCCTCAATAAATGCATTATACCAAATATTTTTAGCTTCCTTGTCCATGAGTTTGGTGTTTTTATCCATCAAAATGCCTGAGTTCAATAGATGTCGTAGCTTGATGTCATCGATAAGCCTCGAGGATTATTGGACATTATCCAATGAGTATTTTTGAAACATGTTAGAATTCATATCTTTGACAAAATTGAGATCCATGTTATTGGATTTAATTTGCATGGTTATTTTGAAGGGGCCTGAGCTAGCTGAAGGATTATATATGTTGACAATAGCATTTTACCTATCCCAAATTTGTTTCACGACCCAGTAAAAACTGATAATGACCAAATGAGGAGAGAGGTGGGAGATGTGAAGAGATCCCACACATGCCTACTTCCACATAGAGTAATTTACATACCAAATTATTATGCTATCAAGTCAACAAAATTGATGCATTGTATCTTGAGTGGTAATGTGGCATGAGTCACTAGTCTCAATCATTATTGTTGTCATTTATTGAGAAATGATGGCAATCTAAAACAATAAGATTGTTATCTTTTGTATCCAAGTTTGGTGTATGGATTAGGGCCAAGTGATGCTCTTAGAAGTTATGCGCGACCCCAAGATTTGTAAAGCGGTCCACAACTTGGTTGCCTTCATAACAGGTATGATGAATGTTAAAGTGCATAAAGTTCTCTCAGAGATTCATGCAATCCTCTAAGATGTTGGATATATTCCAATTATTAATGTTTCTCAAATTCATTGCTTCCACTATTAGTTGGGAGTCACCTTCAATATCAAGACCGATCTAACTCTTTTGCAAAGTAATAGAGAGACCGTTCCAAAGGTCCTTGGCTTTATCAAGGTTATTGGTGCATCTAGCTATAGATTCACTATAGCCAAGGATAAAAGTGTCATTGGAGTCTATAAAGGTGCATCTGGCACCAACCCATCCCATATTACCCTTTGTAGATCTGTCAAAATTTAGCTTGAACATCTGGCCATGAGGGGGAATCCAACAAGTTAGAGATTGCCTCTTAAAAAATTTTGCTAACCCTATTATCAGGGATTTATATTATATATATTAATATAATATATTATATATAATTAACTATTACAAAAATATATTATATATTAAATTTATATATAATAGATAATAATATAATAATATATTATTATTAATTATATATAATCATATTAGTAATATAATTATTATTTATATATTATTAGTTAGTATATGTAAATATAAACTTGAGAACCTTAATGTTTTGTCCCCATGTCAACAACATTGCAGTCTTGATTTGAGTCGCACATCAGATGTGGAGTTCTATCATAATAAAATAAGATCTTACGATTTAATCATTCACCCTTAACAATAGAAAATGACTAATCAAAGATGCTACCTATGCAAGTTGTGGACCCCTTACCAATGGATACAGGGCATATAAATCCACTGGTTACCTTGAATTTGGGTGTGGTTTATGGTATCACCCACACTACCATGTCATTGCTCCTCACCATCACTACCTAGATCACCTTGAAAACTTTCACTATGTGCATGTTTTTATATGGCCTCACCCTTTTGTACTACTTTGCCATTTCTCAAGCTCACCATGAAATAAAACATCTTCTCTTTGCGTAATTCATTGACACATTATATGAAGAAACATAGAAGGTCATTTACACAATCACTTTTATAGTGTGAATTTTGATCACAATGGATTAAAATACCATAAACATGCAATTCAAAACTCAAAATAACAAACTACCAAGTAAGAAGTATTATGGAAACAAATCAAAACCATAAAATAAAACCTTACCAATCTCTTGTTTCAACTAAGCTCCTTCCAAGATGTTCAAATGGACAGTTGATTGATATGGACTCAAAATTTTGACATTATGTTGCTCGATCATGGATTATGGATGCAATGGATGCTTGTTATTGTTAGTTGATCATATGAACATGAAGATCTTATGGATTCCTCTATTGGTTTTCCATGGAGGATTGGAATTATTTATATAGAATATGGAGGGAAGAATCAATGGTTAGAATTCAAAGTTAGATTGTGGAGATATTAGGTGGAGGATTATCCAAGGAATTTTAAATTCCTTGGAGGGTTCTATAGGATAGAAGGTTCTAGAGGTAGAAACCTCTAGAATCTCTTTGGGAGGGTTAATCATTATTAAGGATAGATTAGATAGGTGATTAGGAGATTCTAGAGAATCTAGGGAGGGTAGGTTTGTAGAAAATCTTAGGAATAGGTAGGTGGGTAGGCTTTAAGAATTTAAAATTATTAAAATAATGGATAAGATAGATTAGGATGAGATAATGGAGATTTAGGAGTATTAATGAAGAAGTGGGATAGAATAATGTTAGTAAATGAAGAATAATGAAGGGAGATATTAGATAAAAGGGGATAAATTAGTGAGATAGGTAAAATTAGTGTCAACTAATAGTAATATTAGTGACATTGAAGCAAGCAAGCAAATTAAGGTGCATACACTTTTCCCCTCTTTGAAATGGCATTACGAGTGGAGCGAAGTGGAAGGATTAATGGTCTTTCAAATAAAAAGCATTTCATGAATGAATGTTAGTAGATGATGTTAGTGTATATGATTCCCACTTGAGGGAATATGTGGGGAAGAATTAGATAAATGGCCACTCGAAAGAAGGAATTATGGGTGGGATGAGATGGATAGACAAGGGGATGGGATGCTAAATGTGTGATATAAGATTAATTTGATTTTGAATAATGAGCTATAGATTGATGATGCCTATGGAAAAGACATATGTAGAGGGAGTGATAATTGACTATGTTACGATTATTGACACATCCTAAGGGGGAATAAATAGTAACATGATGATGATAATATTAAAAGGCCACAAGATTTAGATGTATGCTAAACAAGGATGTATGAAAGGGAGAGTTATAGGCCAGGATAGACTAGGATTAGATAATATTAATTATTTGTGTGGCTTAAAGCTAAATTTGATTGATATGATGATTGAGATGAAAGAAAAGAAATGATATGATCAAGTGACCAAAGGATAAAGAAGAAGAATTGGGTGGCCTTGCATCAGATAAATGGGACACAATATGATTAGTAGTAATAATGCCCCTAGAAAAAGCACATGCAAGGGAGAAATATATGATGAATTGACCAATAAATGATGATGTAAGAAGAGATGGATGTTGTGATTTATCAGGCCCAATCAATAGGTGCAGGCGATTGATGAAAATGATTAGGGAGATGAACATAAGAATGGTGATTGATCAATTGATTGATGAATGATTCATATTATAGCTCAAATATTTGACTGATGCAAGACTTGAAGATGATGAGGGATATGAAATATGTGATGATGGATGATGAGGAAAGAGGTGAGAGTTGTCAAGCTATCCTTTATCATTGAAATTAGCCAAGTACTACCTACATAGTCTAAAAAGACCTCAGGCAGATGTAGTTCTGGATAGAAGATGTTGATGATGACAATGATTAGTGATTAGAGGATTATGTTAGTGATGATGAGATGAGTATTATGAGGATAAAATATTGGATGTTACTTGGATGAGGAGAGAATATTATATTAGTGATGATTAATAAGGATGATTAGATGATTAGATGAATGATGAGGGTGCAGATGATCAAGCCATCAAAATTGTCATAAGGATCATCATAATCTAAGTAATCCATTAAATATAACACTTTGTATTATGCCCCATAATATAAGTATGACCAAGAGAACATGGTACCAAAGTGTGTAAAATGGGCAAGTAGTGAACTTTGCATCCTCAGGGGAACCAACAAGCATCATGATAGCTTTGATGACCTCATATCATCCTCGTTCATTGCCCAATAGACAAAAAAAGATCATATAATATTATCGACACACAAACAAAACAAAAAACAATAGACAAATAACACACACAAGTATCTACATGCAATGTCACAATGTCTTGTCTAATGATGGTATGAGTGATTGGGTGATAGGTTGGACTAAGGTGATCATGATGTGATTGTGGACTTATGATAGACCTAGATTTGGAATAGATTAATGATGATGATTAAGATTAGGACTTAGGTAAAGATATGGATGTGGATATAGATTAGGATTAGGCTAAGGGACTTAGATGGGGATTCAAAAATGGATTTAGAGATTAGGATAATAAATTGTGCATGGTATGGACTTGGATTAGACTAGTGACTTGGATGAGGATAGGGATTGGGATAAATATATGGATTAGGACTAGATGAGGGGATATGATTAGGATAAGGCTGATGAAGTCAATAGGATAATATGACTAGGATGAGGAGACGGTTAGGATATAAGACAAGGAAATATGATGTGATGGCTAAGACATTTAGGTAGGATGATTGAGATATGTAGGACACAGGACAAGATGACATATAGAAAGACATCCTAAATTGTTTTTGGATTTTGTGGATTTTATGTTTTTTTTGGATTTTTGACATTCTTCAATTTTTAGGGCCTTTTGTAATATATATGTACATTATACAAATGGGTTGACTATCAAAGGGTATACCAAGATTAACAACAAGGATAATGATGGATGGAATGTTGGATGGGATGATAGGAGGGTGATGTTGAAAAGGGGATGAGGATGAAAGAAGAATGGATTTAGGTTCACCAATGACCACATCATGAAGGAACCAGATGTTTAGTTTCCTGAGTATCCATTGGAGGATATGCCAAGGTCATTCCAAAACATTTCTCAAGACTCCTTCTATTCCATTACGAAGCCCAAGATTGGAAGAAAGGATGGATATAATAGGATGCAGGACATGATGTTAGATGATGGGTTGGATCAATGGACCAAGGGATAAGAGAGATAAGGGTGGGTGATATAGACAAGGTGGATAAGGGATGTGACAAGTAGGATGGATTTTGACTCCAAGTGGTGAGGTAAAATGCAGACAATAGATTAAGTTACCATGATATTGAAAACCAGTTTTCATTATGGTACTTTCCCAAGGTGCCATAAGACTGGTTTTCACCATTGGACGAATGATTTTTTTTAAACTTTTTGATTTTTTTGGGAATCTTTATTTATTAGATAATGGAATGAGATGCAAGATGTAAAAATTTGTGGGATATTTATCTAATACCTGTTTTAGAGATGTGTGATGTTAGGACCATGTTGTCACCACTAGATGTATTAATTTCCTCATGATATTTAGTGATTCTTGATGGTGACCCCTCCAAATATCTAGACCAAGTGACTTAATCACCCCTATAAGATACAATGTTGCTCGGGTGGGTGATGTGAGGCATGGATTGGATTAGGTATAGATGTTGATAGGGGAGTAATGGACTGGAATGGATGGTAGGAAATAATGAGATTATGGGTTCATGATAAGAATGTGTGATGGGTGATTTGGGATTAGGACTTGTAATCTCATACATCATTAGAGATGTTAGATGATCTACATTTTATTGGTGGCATGTGATAAAATATTTTAAGAGATCCAAGACATTTTGACTATGCAATGATTCTTTGATCCAATCATTTGAAGGATTATCATCTTTATGAAGAGTGTTTTTGGCATTATTTTGATTTGATAATTGGGTTTGACTTTGACTTCCCCTTGATGCCAAATTTTGGGCTTCACCAGAGGAGATTTATTTTTGACTTGATAGATGATTTTGATTTAAACAGACCCCTATAACTTCAAGGATATCTATACTAAGGGATGATTCTTTGTGACTTAGCCTATTATAAGACTCATCTTGATTGATTAGATTTGGATCATAGTGGGCTTGATTATTTGATGGGATTAACTAATTATGGGATTAGATCCTTGTATATTTGGCACATGATATTGCATGCAAAGGGGAATCCAATAATGTGTGTTCTTGTTCATCATCTTTATGGAGTGGGATGTAGGGACTATGGAGGAAAGGTGGATGATTATTGTTGTGTAGTGGATGAAATGGATAATGGGCATCATAGTCCTTATAGGGGTTCCTAGGAGACCCAATTTTGACATCAGAGAAAGTGTCCTCAAGAATCTCAAAAGGATCACTAAGTCTTTTTGTATGACATGTATCCAAGGTAGAATCAAATTTACTTTGACTATCTTAGATAGATAAAGCTTGTAAGAACTCTATTATGACTTCATCATCTTGATTGGGATCCAAAGATGTGCCTAGGGACCAATTATCATCCAAATTATGGGTAACTTCAAAAGGGTAGGGATTATCATTATCTGTTGTAATATCTATCAGGGATGATGTCCCTGATGAGGAATATAATTAAGATACAACTGTTGAACATGATCTTGATGTGGATAAAACTTATATTGGCTCTGATGCTGAATCTAATGGACATGATGCAATGTTACTATTAGAAGATTCATTATCTATAATTGACCTCTTAACATGGGGCCTTTGGTATAATGGGTGAGGGGAAGACGATAGAGGGATAATGGATTGGATAAAGATAGTCCCATGGAAGGAATTATGAGGACTAGGTTCATGGGGAATAGATTCATCTTCGATGCAAGATTTATCAAAGATGGGGGGACTATAGAAGATGGATGTGGTGTCTTGACCTTAGCTAGAAAGGAGAAGGCTTGATCATGATCGGGAATGGAATATGGAATTCTTTTTCTTATTCACCTAGGGATATAGATGCATTTGGCTCATCATCAATTTCTATGTCACCACAGTTGATGAGGTCTTGAACATAATCTTAGAAATTTCAACATTGATTAATGGTATACCCCCAAGTTTGGTGCTATGCAAAATATTGATTAGATTTATACCCAAATGGATTAGGCTTGGTGGGATCAAGATGTCTTATGGGTGGATAAACCATCATCTTAGTAGTTACAAGTTATTGGAAAAGGAATTCTAAGTACATAGGAAGGGAAATATAAGGACCCACTTCACTTTGTGACTTAGATGTGGAAGCATTAAACTTTAGATCAAATGGTTGTTGACATGACTAGGTGGGCAGGCTGATAGTAGATGAGGGAGCCATGATAGGATTCCATTTGTTAGTGTAAGAAGGGGTAAATAATGGGCCATGACTAGTGGGTGGACGATTTGAATGGGACTCACATGAATGGGTTTGGACTCAAGGTGAAATGAGTTGAATGGGGTCAAGGCCTTTAGGAAGTAGGACACCCATCTTAAAAAGAAGTAAGAGGATCTCATCCTTGTTTGAAAATATGTATTGCTCTAGGAGAACGAGATCTAACTTCATGGTGATGGATGATAAAATATGGATAATGAAGGGGGCTAACATGGAGGTAGGCTAAAGATTAGATATGGTCTCTTGAACAATATAGGTTTGAATGATGGAGTTAGATGGATGATAATGAGGATAAGATAGACTAATGGATTAAAGACTAGGATCAGACTTCAGAACCATATTACAATAAAGACTAGTGATCTATCAATAATGCCTAGTTTTCAAGCTAGCAATAAGATTGGAGATTTGATGTGTGCCTAGGTTCAAACTATCAAGTTGATTGTTAGATTGGTTCTAGTTATGAGTAGGTAAGAAAACTAGATGATAGAGATTAGATTGATGATGATTAGATGTTGGATTGAAAAAAACATAGTGATAAGATGCTAGTAGGATACTGACTAGGTATGAGATCTGACCAAATGATGAGTGATAGTTAACTAGAGTGGTAGGATGATATGGATGGCTAACAACAGGAATATCTCAAATCCTTAGACCGATTTGCTCAAGATGGGATGGGATAGGATTATGTGAGGAATGGGATAGGATAATGAAACAAGGGGATTAAAACAAGGACCAATTTATATAGCTGAGATGAAATGATAATGGGTAGTTTAAACAAGATGAGGATGGTTTGGACACATATGTGACCTAAAAATCCAACTAGGATAAGATAGGATGAGACTAGACTAGATGGGGGATGAGGTGACTAGGCGAGGGCAAGGTCAAGACAAATGATTGATTATGGATAGAGTGGACTTAAGATAAGATGTGATTAGGATATGTAGGTGAGGGGGTATGACCAATGACAGATGGATATGGTTAGACTAGGAGGGGATTAAGACAAGGTGGTGATAGGAAATAGTATGAGACATGTAAAAAGATGTACAAAAGACAATATGTACAATGGGATGATGAAAAAGATGTACAAGATAGAATGATGAAGCACAGATAGACAAGATGATATATACAAAAGACCGAGATAGAAATGTATAGGTTTGGGTATGAGGTTGACTTGGCTCACAAACAATGTGGGTATAACATGACACTCACTAAATCAAGCAAGCCACAAACCTATGATTAGTAAAATTAAGGGTGTGTAACCTAACGATTGCACTGTCTAATGGCTTTACGGGTGAGGATGTAGGTCGATGACCCACTATAGAATCTCTTGAACCCTCTCAACCCCATCTACACATGATGATCACTTGGGAACTGATACTGATTCTGGTAATGAATCACGTATTGTGGCTTAAAGGTCTTATATTAGGTATACACAAGGTTTTTAGAAGAGTCCCTGATATATGTGAAGGTATAGTGGGGTCCAAGTCTGTATAGGATGTTGTCTAACTACTTTGCGTATTGGAGCTTAAACATCTCTCATTCCATGAAATCCTTTATGAATATTTTTGTTTTAGTAACTAAAGATAAATCTCCTGATATTTATACTCTACTAAAACATGAATTTTGGTTTAGTGCATGGTGATGAAATTCTTGTCACTGACCCTTAATTTCTAACCCTGTGTATGGGGATGAATTCCACATCAAATGTTATCCTAGACTCAAAGGGGATAACAAATAAGTAATCATAATTTATTGTTTCTAACTAATTACCTATGTGATGAAACACAAATATATATAATCAAGTCTCATCACAAGAAAATATATATGCAATTAATGAAATTTAAATGTTATGTTTTTGGCACCCCTCCTGCAAACACAAGAGTTAGAAAACAAAATGAGGTGTCTTGATCTTGAGAGGTTTTGCACAAAGGGGTTGTAGTTTTATTTTCTATAAAACTTCAACTCCCCTACAAAATCAGAATTACATAGTCAATTATATACAAGATCGCAACTAGAAACTATAAAACTGCAACTCCAAAGCAAAATCATAAATTGTGAGTTGTGATATTGTAACAAATAGCTAATTGTGACAATTAACCTACACAACTATGACTATTAAACAAAATATTAACTATTAATGCAATATTACATATCTCAAAAATTTATGATTAATGGTTTTACATTGTAATGGAAAATTATAAAATTTGTCCTGATGCAGATGAATGCCAGAAAGACTAGAGAAATGTTTTAACCTTCAGAATGTTTTCAGAATACATAGGTTACCCAATAAAACTTTTAGCAACTGACTTATGATAACTTTTGGGACTATACTATTAGATTTTTTATAAAATATTTCCCTTATATGATATATATGCTAATGGGTAGACATAATGATAAAATTATTTACTCTAATGGTTAGTTAGAAGATCAAACAAATAACTTAGATTGCACCCTATTTCTACTTAAACACAAAACCACTATTGTAACTACAAAATTACAAATAATAGAGCAAGAACGTAAATTCAAAAATCATAGTTTTTCTACAAGGGGTCTTGATGTATGAATGTTTATTTTGATCTGTGTTTTCCTTGCTCCTTCTCTTATACTTGTTGTCCTGTACACACAACAAACTCAAAATATCCCTTTCAAGCACATAGTTAGGTAGAAATGATCAAATTCTAAAATAATCAAGATGGAAAAGAGATAGCTTTGGCTTATTAAGGATGACTTATAACTGTTTAACAGAAGCTAAGAAATCCTTGACTGAAAATCAAAAATTGATAGACCAAAATTTTCCCAGTTTGGTTAAGGCAATACCGTAATTCATGAAGGTAATACCATGATTACTAGGGTAAAATCATGAAAAGGAAAGTTTCAATATTATCGTCTACGTATGGATGGTCAAATGGTTGATTAATTCTTACTTTCCCTTCACACAAGAGATAAAAGACCCTTTCGAGGCAACACAAATAGAACAATAATAACTTGTAGAGAATTCAGTGATAGATGAGAAATAGGGATATAAAACAAACTAGAAACTTGGCAAAACTGTGACTCCACTTGCAAAGCTGCTATTACCAGGTCAAGGTTGCTAATCTGAAAGTTATGATATTGCGCTTCAATACATATAAACTTAGTTTCTCGAGACAACTTGCTTTCTTCCTACACATAGAAGATAAAGACACACTCAAACAGAATAATATAACCTGCAGAAAGGCTAGTAATAGACAAAAGACAAAAATATTACTCCAACTAGTAAACCCCATAAAACCATGACTCGACCTATAAAACCATGATTAGCAGAGCAAAACTGATACTTTTGAAGTAGTGATTTTGAACTAAAGATAAAAACCCTACAAGAAAAAACCTAAACCTTTAGCGGTTAAGACTAAACTATCACACAATATCGTAATTCGACCTACAAAATCATGATTGTAAGACCACAGATACCATTCCAAAATTGTGAGTCTCTTATACGTGATGGTTCTCTCAAAATCTGGTGCTCAATTTACGTCTAATTAGTTTTGAAAGGTTCTAAATCACTTCTAGTAAGCTTGAGAGGTTAGTTTAAGAAGTAAAGTCCTACCATGGTTGCCAAAATGTAGTATGAATTTTGAGTACAATGGATTAAACTACCATAAACATGCAATTTAAAAATCAAAATAACAAACTACCAAGTAGGAAGGATTATGGAAACAAATCAAAATTATAAGATAAAACCCTACCAAACTCTTATTTAGCTAGCCTCCTTCCAAGATGTTCAAATGGATAGTTGATTGCTATGGACTCTGAATTTTGACATTATGTTGCTCGATCATGGATTATGGATACAATGGATGCTTGTGATTGTTAGTTGATCATATGAACATGAAGACTTTATGGATTCCTCTATTGGTTTTCCATGGAGGAGTGGAGTTATTTATAGAGAATATGGAAGGAAGAATAAATGGTTAGAATTCAAAATTAGATTGTGGAGATCTATGGTGGAGGATTATCCAAGAAATTTTAAATTCCTTGGAGGGTTCTAGAGGATAGAAGGTCTTAGAGGTAAAAACCTCTAGAATCTCTTTGGGAGGGTTAAGCATGATTAAGGATAGATTAGATAGGTGATTAGGAGACTCTAGAGAATTTGGGGACGAGGGAAGGCTTTTAGAAAACCCTAAGAATAGATAGGTAGGGGGGGTTTGATAATTTAAAATTCCCAAAATAATGGATAAGATAGATTAGGATGGAATAATGGAGATTTAGGAGGATTAATGAAGTGGGATAGAATAAAGTTAGTAAATGAAAAATAATGAAAGGGGATATTAGATAAAATGGGATAAATTAGAGGGATAGGTGAAATTAGTGTCGATTAATAGTGATATTAATGACGTTGAAGGAAGCGAGTAGATTTAGGTGCATACAACTTCCACCATAAATATGAGAGTGTTATTATTTAACCCTTTGTGCACGAAAGATAAAACAAGATCAATGATCATAAATTTAGAATGAAATATAAATGTCAATTTACACTCATTCGCTTTACAAAACCCCACTCTACCAAATCAAAAAATTATATCCGTCAATATAACTTACAACTTTAACTAACTACTAATTATACTTTAAACAATGTTGAAAAGAATTGTTAATTTTTTGGGAAGGGATTACAACCCGAAATCATTGAGAGGGATTTGGTTCATTGAGAGCCGCATACATCATATTTCTTCGTGAAAAGTAAGTTTCTTGACTTTGGTGGCGTGTTACGTGTTCCCTTCCCCCACCTCTCGTATAAAGGCCATCTGGACTTCCACTGGTTCACTCGATCCCAGCCGCCTTTGGTGAAACGATTTCCATATCTAGCGTTAAATTAAACTCGAAAATCCTGAAAATATATGGCGAACACTTTCCGTGTGAGCGAGTCGCCCTGCGAATCCCATCATTCAGAGGGCACTGCATCCATCGACGAAGGCGAATGGCTGATTCGAATCAAACAGAGCCTTCACGCTAAACATCGTTTTCAACGGCCCCCAACTCCGCCCATTTTCAGCGTTCCCAACATTCTCATCGACTTCAACCGCGATGCATATCTTCCCAAAGTGGTTTCCATCGGACCTTCCTTCCATCGCAACAGACAACTTTCCGACATGGACTGCCACAAGCTTAGCGCCTTACAGAGAGTGATTAAAAGAATCCCCGGAGAAACATCCAGAGACGTCAATTTCATCGTCGCAGAGATTCAGAAAATGGACAGCCAAATCAGAGAAAGTTACCAGAAATTCATCGACTGCAATTCTGAAACCCTAGCGTGGATGATGCTCTTAGACGCGTCTTTTCTATTGGAGCTTCTCAGAACCCTCACCGGCAGAGATCAGTTCGATTCATCTGACTGTATGTATTTCGATGAGAAGAAGATTAAATCCGTCGGGTTTGGGGCACTGACAGACATTGTCAAGCTGGAAAATCAAATTCCCCTGTTCGTCATGGCCAAAATATTAGAATTTGAGACCGGCTCTGAGAAAGACGCACAAACCAGGCTCTTCCACTTGCTCTTAAACGCGGCTTCCACATTTTTCCCTTTCAAATATCTGCAGCCCTCACGATTTGAGCAGGATTCGCCGTTTACAGGTCGGTATCATTTTTTAGGTTTCTTGCATGCGTTAACCCTGTATTTTTTTTCTGGGGCAAACTCGGCCGCTTTTTCCTCATCATCAACTGTAGAATCACGGTCTAATCAAGTTCTTCCTTCGGCATCGAGATTAAGCAAAGCTGGAATGTGCATCCGTCCTTATGTTGGAGATGGCGGCATGGCCCTGAGATTTGACAAGGAAACATCTACTCTTTACATTCCGGTAATAATGATATCAGAAAACACTGAAACGGTTGTGAGAAACCTGATGGCAATGGAGATGTTTCTGCCAACGGAATTTCAGGTTGTCTCTTGCTACGTTGGTTTGATGAGAAGTTTGATTCACACAGAGCACGATGCGACTCTCCTGAGGATGGCAGGGGTTTTTTATATCGATGTGGGAAACGATGCGCAGGTGGCTCAGTTGTGGGAGAACCTGTGCAAGGGCATGTCCATTTCTTCCCTTCAGCCGCTCAAATCCTTCAAGGAACAGATAATGGAGTGTTATAAATGCAGATGGAGGGCTAGGTTGATCGAGTTTTTTATGATCCGTTTTACAGGGTCATGGCGTACAACAATATCCGTGCTTGCTGCGACTTTCGTTTTCCTTTTCACATTTACTCAAACCTTGTCGTCTATGTATGGTTTATATAGGGCTAATCCGTGACACATTGTCCACGTAAGTTGTAATGGGCACAAGCATAAACAAAAGTTAGTTTTATTAATATAAAATAAAAGAAGTTAGTTACATCTTGTTGAAATTATATTGATATAAAATATGTGGTTTATATATTTTTTTCCAATTTAAATATATGAGTGAGCTTGTATTTGATGTATAGTGTTGGAGAAAAAAACAAGGAGATACGCAAAGGGTCTTAAGTTTAGAAGTTTTTGAGATTGTATAAAAAGTCAAATTTTATCGATCAATATTATCAATGTTAATTGTTATATTCGGTAAAGGATTGCCTTATGATTTGTGTATTTGTATAGTCAATTGTTTGTAGTTGGTATGATTGAGGGGTAGTATAGATACACATTTTGAATTGTTGTTATGTCTTCATGTCATAAATTTGTACCATGAAAAAAACTTTGTATTTTGGAGACATAACTCCAAGTTATATATCTAGTACATGCTTGCAAGATGCAAATCCCATCCCAAGGCACGTGGTACAAGTATTTAAATCTTTGTGAGATATTCATTTTATACACTACCCTACTATTCTCATTCTCCTCAACTGGCAAAACAATAAAAGAGGAGGGCACAACATGATCTCGACGAATGTAGATCTTGTTAGAGGTACAATCATTGAGAGGAGGGAGGGCGTGAATCAGTGAGCCCAAATATTTCAATTTCAATTGCAGTCCTTGTAGCCTCCTTGTAGCTCTACGTGGAACTTATATAGCCCAAAATTTTAGGAGACACAACTTCAAGACCTGAAACTTCATATCTAGAGCACTCTCATATGCCCCCTTGAGCACACCAATTCTCAACAACTAGCTTATCCTATGCAACATACTTTCTTCACAAACCTACTAGCCAATTAACCCTCTATCTTGACAAAAACAAGAATAATTTGAAAACCGCAAACCTTCAAATCTCTGTGAAGCTTGATTTGACAACCCATTTGGCCCATTCAACATATTAAGAAGCCTCAGACCTCAACTCATAAGCCATACCACTTTTCTAGCAAAACTCAAAACCCTAGAATCTAAAAAACAAACAAGGTCAACACATCACCTTCTAGTCAACATCCACCTCTGAAACTTCTTGTATACTTGGAGACAACTAGTACACACTTTTGGACCAAGATTTGAGCTTTCACACCATTGGGAACCTTGACTTCTTATAACCCATTTTACGACCTGCAAACTCTTAAGCACAAATTGGAAACTCGAGAGCTAACAAAAATCTCCAAATTGACTTCAACATACCTTAAAATCACAAAACCACCTGGAGCATGCTAGAATAAGGTCAATAGACCTTTACAATCAAAAAGATTATCTTGACAAATCATAAATCCTCCTTTGCCATCAGGGAACCTTCAATCTAACCTTACAGACTTCCCCATATACAATTATCAACATCATGACATCACCTCAGCATATTTGTCACCTAGACATACCCATTCCAACTGAGAACACTCAACTATAGTATTTTAGGACCATTTCAAGAACACCACAACAACACTTGCTTCTCCATTGAAAGGAGTGTCTTAAAAAGCATGGAGAAAGACATCCTTTGAACCACAATGTTCTAAAACATAATGAAGGCAAGAGTGGCCCACGTCTCCTCAATAACCACTAGAATCCTTTTGTAGCTATAAGACTTCTTGCTCTTGTTCTTCTTCTTCTTCTTAGTCTGAACTATGACAATTGGTTCTTCTTGTATATCAGTCTCCTTTTCTTCAAAGATAAAATGGATAACACATGGAGTAACTATGAAATCTTGGCATACCTTTTCATTTGAAGAATCAACCTTACAACTTGGAACCTCATCACTAGGTACAGATAATTGATGTTCTTTGCATGATGCTTGCTCAACAACAGAAGGATGTTCACTTGGATCCATAATTACCTCAAAACTAGCCTCAACTAGTACCTTGGTCTTCTCCTTGAGTTTGGTCTCTTCGTTCTCAACATGAGCAACGAATGAGAGCTCTTGGCACTCTTCAACATCTATAGCATTCTCCACCATAACAAACATATTACTTGGACCTACAGACTCATCATAATTCTTATTTATCGCCTCTGGTATCTATGAGTTCACTTGCCTTCTATCTTGCACTCTAGGATCCTGATAAAACTTATTCTATCTTGTAGGCCTTTGCTTGCAAAATCTAGCAATGTGACCTCTCTGTTCACAGCTATAGAAAACCATACACCTTGATGGAAACTTAGCTTGTCTTACCTTGAATGGACAATGTTTTGCAAAGTGTCATATATCATGATAGTTGAAGCACTCAACCTTTCTCACACCTTTTGACTGATGGCCCCCATCATAGTTCTATGCAAATTCATTCTTAACATGTCTTCTACATTCTCTAGCTCTATGCCCAAACTTATTACAAGTATATCAATAACCATTGAAATTTATATACTTCATGGCATTTGGTTGTTTGATCTATTTTGTATTCATTCTTCCAGCACCTTCATTCCTTGTCTGATGATTTATCTTTAAAGGCTGATTGTCCTTGTTCACAATAGTCTTCATCTTGTCTTGAATTGCAGTCTCTAGTTCTTTTTTGTATCCAAGACTAGTCTTATCACTTTCATGCTTTTGATCATTTATAATGTTGTCTAGATCACTTGAGCTCTTTTCAAATCTCACAAATGACATTACCTTACTAGACATCTTCTCCAACTTAGATTTTAATGTCTCATTTTTAATTGCATACCTTGCACATTCATCTTATTTAGATTTTAGACTTGTAGACAAGACTTCCAATTGACAACTGAGATGTTTGACCATATATTCACGCTCCTTGGCATCTTCATCCATTCTTGCCTCAAACACACTGAATTATTCCTCAAATTCCTTGTGTTTAGATTTCATCTTCTTATTGATTTTCTTCCCAATCTTCAATTCTTCATAAGCATTAGTCAATGCAGTCTCAAATTCCACCTCATCTTTATCATAATTTGAATCACTCCAAGTAGACTCCATTTTCTATGAGCAACTTCCTTCCTCAGCCATGAAAAGGGCTTAATCTTCAATAGGACCATCATCTTCATGATCATACTTTGAGTCACTATCTTCACTCTCATTTGATGAGTTGCAATCTTCTTTGGTGTAGAGACTCTTTTTGTCCTTGAAGTACTTTTTCTTGTTATCAAAACTTTTGAATCTCTTCTTGCTTTTATCAAATGTGAAAGATCTCTTTCCATCATCATGGCCTTGATCATGCTCTTCATCATCATCCTTCTTATACTTATAAGGACAGTTATTAGAAAAATGTCCTATCTCACCACCATTGAAGCTTTTGAGGGGTAGCTTACCTTTATACTTGCCTAAACCTATTCTCAATTTCCTTGAAACCAAAGAAATTAGTTCATCCTCATCTATATCAAGAATGCCATCCTCTTTGAGTTTCTTACCTTGGAACTTCTTCCTTGTCTTCATTTTAGTCTTAAAAGTTGCTTCCTTCTTTAGTGGTATATCATCATTCTTCCTCATCTCATAGGTAGTAAGTGTACCATGCAATTGACCATATTCAAATGAGTAAGGTCATGACTCTCTTCTATAGCAGATACTTTCAGATCAAACTTGTAGGATAGAGACCTCAATACTTTTTGAACAACAATAGCCTCTTCAAGGTTTTCTCCAAAATATCTAATGATGTTCACAATCTCATCAACTCTCTACAAAAAGGATGCCATAGAATTTTCTTTGTTTATCTTGAGAATTTCATATTACCTTCTGTGAGTCTAAAACTTAGCAAGCTTGACCTTTGAATCTCTTTCATAAATGATCTACATTTTGTCCCATATCTCTTTAGTAGAATTACAATGGATTACCTTGGTAAACTCAATTTTTGTAAAACCATATGTGATGGCATTCATTGCCTTGGAATTTTTCTCAAATGATTTCTTTTCTAGTAGTACTAGATAGAGTTATAGTAGGAGTAGCATATCCATCCACAATAGATTGCCAAACATCAAACCCCAGATTCATAATGTATGTCTCATCCTAGCACTCCAAAATGCATAATTGGATCCATTAAATATCGATGCTTGCTTAGTCAAGAAACCTCTTTGATGACTACCCATATTGTACCTTGGATCGCCTTAAATATGTTAAGTCTTTACCAAAAGACATGATATGATACCAATTATTAGAGATACAATTACTGAGAGGAGGTAGGTGAATCAGTGAGCCCAAATATTTCAATTTCATTTGTATTATTTTAAACTATTAACCAATCAACATATATCAACTTGATCAAGAAACATTAATAAGAGAGCTCAAACATTTAATGCATACACAAGATCAAACACATAACACAGTTCCTATGGGAATCCCTCATACAGAATAAATCCCACTCTCAATCTTGAAATACAAATGGAATACTTTCCTATAATAAATTACAAGCAAGATACTGATCAACTCCTTCAGACCAACAAACATTGATCATACCCTCTTGACCAAAGGTATTTAATGAAACACCTATTTCATAAGGAGCAACTATCCCTAAGGAAGACCAAGTCCTTTAGACCCTCCTTTGAACACCTCTATATTAGAAATTATGTATTCAACCCTTGATGATGGATATGTATTTTCTAGCATCTACACAAACATTCTCTATCTCAAATTGGTCTCTCACATAGGCATGTCATAATCTCTTTCCTTCTTTACTCAATCTATCCTCATATTCACACTCAGACCTCTTCTCATATCCTCAAATTGTAAGAGAATTATTATGACATTAGGAACATGACCTACAGGTCATACACACAATCAACAAACTATTTTACTCATTAACTCAACCAATAGTCACACTACCTATCCTTCACTTCATAACTCTCACATCCACCTTGTAGAATTCTTCCTCATCACACATACAAATCTAAAAACCAACACTTTTGTTTCACTATATATAGAGCATCCATAAATTAATAAGACCAAAATCTTTCCTTTTCAACCAAAATACATGCCTTCACCCTTTAGGCATATCACATGGGTCACACTTAAGCACAATCTAGTTTCAAATAGGCCTAAGTCACTTTTAGGTCTTATGGATACCCATTCAACTCTTTGACACTTCTCTGAGCATAATAAAAACACAAGAACACTTTCCAAAATCATGGACCCATTTTCCATGATCTATAGGTCCCCCTTAAGTGTCCATATCCATCATAATACCCTTCTGCTTAAGCATAAAACAATGAAACAATATTCTGTGCACATAGTCATTATGAGAGATCACACAATCACCTTTTAAGCCTTTGTTTTTACAACATACGATTGGTCAATCCTTCATAATGCACATAGAGCATCCTTATGGATTCTACAACACTCCCCAATATCCAATTAACTATGAAACATCAAAGCAACATCTACATAAGCTCAAACAACCTTCTCAAATCACTTGCAAAATAAGTATGAACACACAGTAAATATTTAAATCTTAATATATTTGACTATACATAATTCCATATCTTAAAATCAAGTTCATTAGATGTGCCATGGAGTCCTCTTCTCTTTGATTTTTACAACATGAACAAATTCATCCTAGATCAAAAGTTATCACCAAAATACACATATTGGTTTTTCCCTTTATTAAAATTCAAATATTTAAATGTCAACAGTCACAGTTAAACTTCAAACACTAAGATCATATCTCATGTCCTCATTGCTTAGATAAATTACACACCATCAATCTTATCTTAACTTTAATGCACATGTACCAATGCTCAAACATAAACCTCAATCACTTTGGCCTCATCTCGTGTAATCTCGTAATGTTGACTCCATGTGCTCCATCTATCTCTTCGATATTGTCCTCACTTTAGCAATGATAGATCACTATAAATTTGACTTCTTGACTTTAATACACACCCTTGATCTCTATCTATACGATCTCCCACTCACCATTGATCCTTAGAAGAAGATCGATCTTTATCTCTACTCAGCATTAAACATCATGCATCTATCCTCATCTCATGACTTTATAACTTCTTGGAGAAAATGTGCTCCGTCTATCTTGATCAAACTTTAACATGTGCAAATTTGACTATGGGGACCACTATAATCTATGTGGAAGGCCAACTTTGGACCTTCTTTTGTTGTGCTTCTATGCATGATCTCAAATTTGAACTAGATGATCCCCTCACATAGGAGAATCCATCCATATACTAAGCATCTCCTATAACCTTCACACGAGTGAGATATATCACCATTAAAATGCCTTCTCAACATCTTCTATCACAAAGCCATCTTAGAACTTATCTAGGAGACCAACTTTGAACATGCTTAACATTTATCGTGCTACATCAAAAGACCTAAAATTTAGCATAAATAAACTAGGCACAAAATTGAATAAACCCATATTATCACCTTCTCCTAAAATGTCCACATGTGTGAGATATAATCTAATCAATATGCTTACTCGGCTCTTCTTTCCCCATTATAAATTTGGCTAAGTATGGGAAAACACTATCAAAATTCCTGGGAGCCCAACTTTGCACTTGCATATCTTTGACTACACTTAGATGCATGACCTAGGATTTAGTGCATAAAAACTAGGTACAAATGTGATCACAATCATATGACCCAATTCCCCTAACTCATCCACATGTGGCAATAATGATGTCAACAAACTGCTTACTCAATTTTTTTGCTACTAAAACCAAACTATCTAGATGAAAACTATAGACTACCAAATGAATTCTACTTATGCACATAAGCTCTCCAATCATCCTTGATAACTGATAGGACACCTTGCACATGATCAAATCACCATACTCATCCTTAAACAATTCTAATCAAGCCAAACTAAAGATCAACCAAGCCTTCTTTAAGCACACTAGGACAAGCACATTGCACACTTTGCCATTTTTACTTATGATATCAAGGCTCTTCATCCACTTACTAGGACACCTCCATGAAATCACTAATAAATTTCTAATAAATCTCCTTATAATATTTATTAACTATCTCATTGTTATCAAATCAATGGAAGTGAAGGGATTGCTAGAGTAGCAACTACGAAACAATCTCAAATCTACATTATAGGAAACCAATGAAAGTGGAGGGGATAAATGTGCAATATTGGTAAACATGTTGAAATATGAATTTTACTACATAGTTGTAAGATATATCACACTACTTCTGAATTTTTGAATTCAAAATATTTCATACCTGTTGGCAACATTCTTTAATACAATTATACGCAAAATGATACATTATAGAGCTAAAATCATACATCATTACACCACTAAGGCTACAATCATAATGATTCACAACATGTGTCAGACACTTGGATGAATTATATACTATATTTTATATAAATAAAATGCATATATATGATGGTGTACATGTGAATATTACTTAATTGGTACTTAAGAATGTAAATAAGTGTCAACCAATGGTTACCAAAAGTAACTATTAATAAAGAGTTGTAACCTTTTAATTTTAAAGGATCTATAATGATGTAAAATGGTGTGGAACAGAAAATAAAAGGAAAAGAACATAATAATAAAAAGAGAAAGTAACAAGAGAAATAAGTGGAATATATAATGAGATAAAGTATAGAGATAAAGAGTAAATTCTAAACTAAATAGATTTGTGGAATGAAATGAATGTTTTATACTTATATCTATATGAATAAATCAAGTTAGAGTAGAAAATAAAATGTGAGAATTGTCCAGAATTGGAAGTCCAAGACCAATGAATGTAGAGTGAACACACACAACTGTTAAAGCTAAAGATCACAATGAGAGTAGAAACTACAATATCATGTATTAGTAAAGAAGGGTGCTATACAAAGCTTACAAAAAGCCTGTTAGCACACACCCAAGCTCAAAGGCTTAGCAGACTATCTTGTGCAATAATAGATAGATTACAAGCTAAACAACCTTTTGAACACTACACTAGACAAAATTTTATACTAAGCAATAGCTTTCACTCTACCATGGAATGCATTGGAGGAGAGACCTATAAATAGGCGAGTTGAGTGCATGATGACTCAGCTAGATAAGGTGAGTGGGTGTTCTCCTCCACTATGGGTGGAGAGAGAACTAAGGGAACATATGAAATCTCTCCAAATGGGAATGTTTCTAAATACATTCATAAATATAAAACTACAAACTACATATAAATAAAATATTAGAATCTCCCTTGAACAACACAATATACTTCCCAAAGAGATTACAAATTTCTATTTTCCTAATACAAATAGTTGAATTACAAATAATATCATTTGGGATGATATTAATAAATAATAGATCTTACATAGAATGATTAAAATGCTTATATATATGGTAACACTTACATAGAATGCAAGACCACAAATACTCACACATCTTAAAATGAGATGCTGCACACAACACCTAAAATACTAAGAATAATACATAAACTCACTTGATGTATAAACCTGCAAACTCAACACAAACTGGATGAACTTCACACAACTTCACTAAAGGACCAACAAACAACACACTCTACACACTAGGAATCTGAATCTTCTTGAAAGCACCTTCACAATATTTGAATGAGATTGTCCTACTAAACCAAAGGGGTTTCATCTTCTTATCTTGTATTCAATGAGTTTTCATCCATATAAGAGATGTCGCTGAACCAAGAGCTCAAGATTACAAAAATGGATCAGGGTGGGGGTGGGCAGAGGGGATTATAATATGTAAAATATATATTTCAAATGGGAGGAGCTCATACTTATAATATTTAAAATGAAGAAGGAAAAATGGAAGAATAAATGAGAAAAGGAAAATGGGGCATAACACTTCACATGGTGGGGATCATTTTCAAAGAGTGATCAGATTATCCATGTGCAAGAGTCAAAATCAAATAACCAACTTTTGATAAAGTCACCTCCATCTGTCATGTTTTCATAATGGTGCCTCTTTCACCCATGTGAAGTGGTAACAAGGATGGGAATATTTTTATCATTCACCCATGTGCCCACATGCCTCAAAGAATGTCCCAACATCATTTTGACTTCCCCACAAACTTATCATCATGATGTGTGATACTTTTCCTTTATATTTTCCATCTGAAAGGAAACCCATATGGTAAATAAAGTAGTTATTCTTATCTCCTTTGTAATGAAATTACTTTAAGATTATCAGAATTATATCCAAATATGACTGAAATATATCCAAATATATGATAATAGATAAGCCACTTCGAGGGGGCAACCTCCACAACCTTCAATAAGAGCAGAATTCACAATATGATGATAAATGATTACCCACTACCTCCTATATATAGTCTATCTAGGCCATGGTTACTCCATAGGCCGACCTACTAATAAAAAAAAAGCATGGATAAATGTAATATAACATCAAAGAAGGATAAGTAAGCCACAAGTCAGCTAATACTATCCTCATACATGTGATAGGTTAGGGGCATAGCATTCCCTTCCCCTTCAAACCAATGTTGTCCTCAACGTTGAACAATTCTGGATGTTGTTGCATAAAATCTTCACCTTCCCAAGTTGCATCTTCACTTCTCTGGTTTTTCCACTTGATCAAATATTCCCTAATCTCTTTAGTTCTCAACCTCTTAGTACGTGTTTGGAGGATCTTCTCTGGTTCTAAAATGACTCATCCTTCTTCATCTAGTTCTGGGAGCTCTATCTGGGTGAAAACTTTCTATCCAATGACCTTCTTCAAATAGGAAACATGAAATACTGGGTGTATTTGAGATGAATGAGGTAACTCGAGCTTGTAAACCACACTTCCAATTTTTTGTAGACCCTGATAAGGGCCATAATACTTAGGAGCAAGTTTGTTGTCCTTTTTCTATTACTTCAGGGACATCTGCTTGTAAGGCTGCAAACGAACCGATACCTAGTCACCCACCTCAAAATTTCACTCACTATGGTGTTGATCTGCTTGTTGCTTCATCCTATTTTGTGCCAAGACCAAATTCTCTCTCAAACTAGCCAATACCTCTTGTTGATGTTGAATGTGTTCTTCCACATCTCGAACCTTGGTGTGCACCTTTAATGAAGAAGTGATGGAAGGTGGATGGTAACCATATAGTGCTAGAAATGGAGACATTTTAGAAGAGGTATGGAAAGGTGTATTATACCACCATTCTGCAAGTGGTAGCCATTTAACCCAATGTTCTTGTTTATCTGATATAAAACAACTAAGATACCCCTCTAAACATTTGTTAACCACTTTAGTTTGTCCATCATATTGGGGGTGGTAAGATGAGCTATGAGCTAGCTGAGTACCCAAAAAAGAAAATAGTTCAGTCCAAAAATTACTAGTGAAAATAGGAGTGTGATCACTTACAATTATTTTTGGGGTTCCATGTAATTTGAGAACTGCTTCCATAAAAATAGCCGCTACTATACTTGCTGAAAATAGGTGTGAGAGAGCACAAAAATGGGCATATTTTGTAAGCCTATCCACAATGACCAAAATAACATTCTTACCTTCAGAACAAGGCAACCCAGTGATGAAATCCATGGAAACCTCCTCCCACCTTTGACTAGGAATTGTTAACGGTTGTAACAGACTTGGGGTCTTAACTGTTTCACCTTTATTCTGTTGGCATATCAAGCATTCTTCCACAAATGTTTGTACATCTCCCTTGAGTCCTTCCCAAAATAATTCTTTCTTAATTCTATGATAAGTTTTCAATATCCCTGAGTGTCCCCCAATTGGAGATGCATGTAATTCTGCAAGAATCTTATGCTTAAGCTCTAAATTTTTGCACAAGTATAACCTACCCTTATACCATAGGACATTACCTTTCCATTCAAATTTGTCAGAGGATAAATTACCTTGCTATAGATTCTAAATCAGAACCTATGTATCCTTGTCTTGCTCCCATTTTAACCTAGCTTCATCCACCTAATCTACTTGCAACATGGACATTACACAAAGTAATGCTTTTGTGGATGTATCCCATCTGAATAGTGTATCTACTACTACATTATCTTTACCCTTCTTGTATATGATTTCAAAATCATAACCCAACATTTTGGTTACCCATTTTTGTTGTTCCTTAGATGATAATCTTTGCTCCAAAAAGCATTTGAGACTATCATGATCTGTTTTCACCTTAAAGTGTCTACCCATAAGATAAGGCCTCCATTGTTTAATTGCATGAAGAATAGCCATCATTTCTTTCTCATAGACAATTTTTTATAGATTCTTACCTTTGAATTAACAACTTTCAAATGCAATGGGTCTTCCTCCCTACATTAGTACTGCCCCTAATCCAGACCCAAAAGCATCACATTCAATAGTGAATATTTGTGAGAAGTCTGGAGTAGCCAAAACTGGAGTGGTGCACATAGTTACTTTTAGTTTCTCAAATGATTTGGTGGCATCATCATTCCAATAGAAAGCATCCTTCTTTAGGAATGTAGTGAGTGGAGCTACTATGCTGCCATAACCTTTCACAAATCTTCTATAGTAACCTGTTAGTCCAAGGAATCCTCGAAGGTTTTTGAGAGTTTTTGGCATGGGCCATTCCATAATCACTTTGATCTTCTGGGGATCAACTTTGACACCTTCATGGGAAATAATGTGACCGAGGTACTCTACCTCCTGTACTCCAAAATCACATTTAGATGGCTTCACATAAAGTTGGTGCTTTTCCAAAACTATCAACACCTGTTTCACATATTGCAGATGTGCTTCCCATGTCTGACTATAAATCAATATGTCATCAAAGAAAACTAGCACAAACTTCCTTAAAAAAGGCCTAAAAATAGTGTTCATCAAGCTCTAAAAAGTAGATGGTGCATTTGTAAGACCAAAGGGCATTACCAAAAACTCATAATGGCCCTCATGTATTCTAAAAGCAGTTTTATGAACATCTTTATCCTTGATTCTAATTTGATGGTACCCCGAGCGAAGATCCAATTTTGTGAAATGCTTAGCACCATACAACTTATCAAGTAAATCATCAATTACTGGAATAGGAAACTTATCTTTGATGGTGTACTTGTTGATTTCCCTATAATTTGGGCACGTCCTCCATGTGTCATCCTTCTTCTGCACCATGACCATTGGTGATGAATACACACTTTGGCTATGCTTGATGATCCCTGCCTCCAGCATCTCATGGACCATCTTTTCAATTTCACTCTTTTATGCATATGGATATCTATATGGTCTAATATTTGGTGGTTGACTACCTATAATTAGTTGAATGGCATGATCATGTTCTCATTTTGGTGGTAGTCCTTTTGGCACGGCCCCAAAAATAGATGAGTGGTCCTCAAGAATTATGTGTAGATTAGGATGTGTAGATACATGTGTGGGTTGAACTTCTATGGAGCATAATCATGCAATAATTCTCTCTACCCCCTTTTTTAGCATCTTGGTCATCTGATGTGAGCTAATCAATTGTGGAGATTTTGCATGTAATCCACGTAGTTCAATTTTCTTACCTTCAGAATGAAAGCGCATGAATAGTTCTTGGAAGTTCATCTCAATGGTACCTAAGGTTATGAGCCATTGGACTCCCAAAATAATGTCTGTGTTACCCATGGGAATAGTAAACATAGGAGAGTTGAGATTGTACCCACCCATAGTAAGCTTAATACTATGGCATTTGCCTGAACAATTAATTGTGCCACCATCTGCAATCATGACCTGAAATTTTGGTGTTGGGTAGATGAAATAGTTCAATCGAGTGGCCAACTTATGGTTTATAAAGTTATGTGTGCTCCCTAAATCAATCAACACTGTCACCTTCTATTTCTTGAGGAAACCCACCACCTTAAGAGTTTGTGGAGTGTTAATACTTGCAAGTGCATGACAAGAGATTGTAGGTTGGGAATCTTCATGTACCTCCTCTATATCTTCCTCATCATCATTGGAGGCATAATCTACTTCTTCATATTCATTTGGTCCCCCAATTTAGGATAACTTCTTCTCAGCACATCTATGTCCTTTACTCCACTTGCTATCACAACTGAAACATAATCCTTTTGCATGCTTCTCTTCAATTTGTTGAGGGGTCAATCTAGTAGGTGGAGGAAATGTTGGTGACAATATGTTATGATCCTTGAAGTGAGTGAATGGTTGCTTCTTGTTGGCTATGAATTTTTACTCAGCTCTATGTGCCATGATAATAGAATCAAAAATCTTAAGTGGATTAAACATGCGTACCTCATGTTGAATGTGGTCCTTGAGTCCACCCAAAAATAGGTCATTCAAGTTTGCTTCAAAAATTATCTCCACACGTAAGGACAGGTTCTAAAAATGATGAATATAATCCTTAACAAAGCCATTTTGTCACAATTTTTCTAATTGGTTGAAGTAATTCTCTGTCACACTATTGCCATAGTGTAATTGTAGCTCCTCTATAAAAACTGACCAGGTGACATTGAGAGTCATCTTTTTATTTTGAGCACACAACCATCGATACCAAATGAATTAATCAGGTTCAAGATACAAGGATGCCATGGTAACTTTTTATCCACCTAGAATCTAATGTAGGTCAAAAAAACTCTCCATTTGGTTGATCCAATTGAGTGGATCTTTTCCATCAAATTTGTGCATATCCACCTTTGGTATTAGGTTCCTCTGTGGCCATGGAGTTAGATTTGAAGTAGACTGGTTAGGAGAACCACCTTGGTGGGTTTGTGACATAAAGTTAGCTTGATAATTTGACTGATTAATTTTCAAATCCATCATGATATCTCCCAAACTATCTTTTATGGATTGCATATTAGATTGTATGTCTTGCACCTCACTCTGAATGCCTTGCACACTATAGTCAAGTTGGCTCACTTTGTGATCTATGTCAGAAAACCCTAGTACAAAGGGTCTAGTACATCCCCCTTCTAACTCCATCTCATCCTTTTTAGGAGTTTTATCTGGAGTTTTATCACCCTTTCCTTGGCCCCGACTTTGTGAACTTGCCATAAAAGGGTTTTACGATGTCGACCCTTATTGGCACTTTTGACCCAACTTTGACCAAGCAATTTTGGAATTATTTCAGCCTCAAATAAAAATATACAAAGAAAAAACTATATCCAAATTTTTCTAAGATTTCTAAAAATGTAAATAACTCAAAAAACTTCTTTGAATTGCGCATTATAGAGCAATTTTATGAAAAACCATAAAATAGTGATAAATTTTGTAAAACAGATCCAAATGAGCTGAAATTTTATTGGACACTTAATTTGATTATTTCTCACCTCCAATAAAAATTTTGCAGAGAAATTCACAACCATTTTTTATATATCACAAAATTTAAAAATTTAGTGTTTCACCCACAAAATTGCCCAAATCGCAGCTCTGATACCACTTGTAATGAAATTACTTAAATATTATTATAATTATATCCAAATATGACTAAAATATATCCAAATATATGATAATAGATAATCCACTTCAAGGGGGCAACCTCCACAAGCTTCAATAAGAATAAATGATTACCCACTACCTCCTATATATAGTCTATCTAGGCCATGGTTACTCCATAGGCCAACCTACTAATCAAAAGAAAGCATAGATAAATGTAATATAAAATCAAAGAAGGATAAGTAAGCCACAAGTCAGCTAATACTATCCTCATATATGTGATAGGTTAGGGGCGTAACATCCTTAGTAGAGTGGTTCACCCCACTCTAGGCACATGCTCTTGATCCCATGTGATATTATCTAGTGGGCCATGCCACCTCATCCAAAATCCACCTCTTCTGCTACATCATCATTGACATAAATTGACACATCACCATGAATAGTGACACATGAATAGTGATAGTGAATAGTACTTATGAATAGTGATTTCACTCATAATCTCCTTGTACTCCTTTCTGAATGTCATAACTTCTCCCTAAAAGAGCCAATGGATTCATCTTGATCATATGAACATAATTCCACTAGATAAATTCCATTTTGAAAATGTTTGAACTTTCCAAGAAATTTGGAGCTTTCAAAAATGTTTGAAGGCTATAAAAAGGGGACATTATAAGTCTTCCCTCCCTAAGATTGCTTGTCCTTAATAAATCACAACTCAATCTCTGATTGATCTTGATGAATTTCCAAGATCCCAAATCAATGTAGGAGTTTTGTTTGCCACACTATGATACATCACATTTGCAAATGGAATCTCTTGCAAATGGCCAACAAAAAGTACATCAATCTTCTACAAACATGGGACAAATTCTCTTGACATCAAATTTTCTCTTCCTTCCTTCTACTGCACCACTCTAATTTTCATTAGATCTTCCCCTAAGAATTTCTTAGTGATGCTTATGACATTAATTCTAAGAATAACACTTTATTCACAACCATCCACCTTCTCATGGTAGTGCTCATATTTATGTGAAGATTCTAAAGAATTTAAGTCCATCACTAGAACATCATGATTAGAATAAATTAAACAATGGGATACCCAGGCCACATTACCACTTATGAAGATTCTTCCCATCATCTTAGCTATCATGCTCTTAGGTGTATCATTTGTTATTCCTCTTGGGATCACTTTATTTTCATCCACTCTGAACTTTAGATCCATGGTCTGTAAGTTTGTGGGTACTTCCAAAATGAGTATAACCATTGAACTCCCATGACTAATTTGGGCTCCATAGTGCCTACTACATGGAAATATTCATTCATTATATAATCAACCAATGCTATGCTCAACTATAGATCTTGATTAGTACATGTTATGGTGAAGCCATCTCTAACCATCACACTAGATCCCAAAAAATATTCCTCCTAAAGACCACTCTTCATCAAGAATGTTATGGGTTATCCCATTAACAATGAGCTCATTCACTTGATGACCCTATATAATTCCTCTCTCCTTGAATGGATGATAATTATGAATATCTAAAATAGAATAAATAACACCATCTAGTGGTTCACCTATAACTATCTCCTCCTATTCTACTAGCTTCTCACCCCGATCACTATCAGAGCTAGAGTCTCCTTTCTCCTCCTCCTTTGTGTCAGAAGTGACCTCAATGTGATGTACCTTTCCTTGCCCAAGGCATCTATGTCCAAGATCCTAAGGTTCCCTACATGAGAAACATAACTCTTTCCTTCTGAGCTCATTCCTTGCCTTTGTAACTGCATTTGTTATATTGGGCAACTCCTTTTGAAAATATTTATTAGAAGGGAAAGATTTTCTCTAAACTTTATTTTTATGAGGTGATGAAAAATCCATATCCTTATTATCAAACCTATCGATCAATCTCTATATGAAATCTAAATAATAAATGATACTTCCATGTCCTAAGGTCACCAAATCCTAGTACCACCACTCATGAGCCTTCCCATCTAAATGAAGTGTGGCATACTTAATGGCTTATGTCTCTATCATGGGATTAAGCTAAAAATATCGTATAAATTTTTCAACCATGAATGTGCACTAAATTTTTTGGAACCATCATAAATGGGAATGGACAACTTACTCATTCTATGTTACAACTCCTGATTAAGTCCTTATCTCCTAACTCCTTTGGGCCTATTCTTGTACTTCACCTAGAAAAAGGCTGCTAAGGGAATGGATGCATGAAATTCATCACCTAATGATTGGTATTCCCTCAATAGCCTACAAAAATTTCATGATCTTCTCACTATCCTACTTGTCCCCTTGGTTATACCTCTAAGAGATCAACCATTAGAGGTCTATTTTTTGTCCTATCCTCTCCATGGTTGTCATTGTTCCATCATTTCCATTGTGATTTTGCATCATTTGAATCATCAACTGAGCCACTTTTTATCATTCTCCAGCCAAGTCTTTAAAAATATGACTAATATTTTGTTGATCATCCATAGTACCCATTATAAATGAATATCTACAATATGGGTTAGATTCCTAATAGGCTTGTAAGATACACTATGCTATGATACCACTGAAATATCCCCAACTAGGAATATTGATAAATACACTAATAAATATAAAAATATAAACTACATATAAATAAAATATGGGAATCTCCCTTGAACAACACAATACACTTCCCAAAGACACTATAGATTTCTTATTTCCTAATACAAATTATGCACCAAATTTTAGATTCAAAAAATATTAATAAACTTAGTAATAAAAACCTAAAATATATAGATATGGAGATGGATATGGATATAACTAGAGGGTGACAACTAGAGATATACCTGTCACTCACACCTCTATCTCAAAAGTTGCCATCTATTTATATAGGTGGTTTCCTAGATATAACACCACTAACCAATCTCTCTGATGTGAGAGACAACTATTTCCATATCCTAGCTATGTCTATGTAAATCATTCTATATGTAACATGAATTGAGTTGATGAGGTTGGATAGATAGTTATGGTCTACGAGATTGAGCGTAGTGAATTTTGGATTTGCTTGGTATGGGGGCATCAAAATTCAAAAATCTATACCCAATAAGAATAGATAAAAGAGGAAAATTAGAATAATAAGACCATGCTCACCATAATTTTCACCTCCTTATGACTCCATTCCATGATTTGTAATGAGATTATTTGATGGCTAAAAACATAAATTATTGGATTGCTTGCTAAGTCTTTTTACTATGGCTTTTAATGGTTGGATGGGATTGATAATGGCTTAGATGAGTGATAGAGAGATTTTATGGATGAAAGATAGTAGAAAGATGAGGTCTTGATGTATTTATAGTTAGCTTGGCCATGGCCCATGCATGGCTTTTTATAGGATGGTGGAGGGAATTTTAGGGAAATTTAAAATTATTTAGAAGTCTCTAGTTTAGAGACTTCTATAACTTTGGAGGAGCTTCTCTAGTTCTAGAGGTTTCTTAATTATCTTAGGAGATAATGGGGGGATTATATGGTAATTAGTGAGGCTTAGGATTTTTAAGGATGTAGGAATGGCTAGGGTAGTAGGGTAGCTAGGGTGTTAGTTGAATAAATAGGAATTTTTAATTGGTTAATTGGTTTAGGGAGTAGGTTAGCAAGTAATAGACTCTATTAGATGTTTAGTGGGGAGATTAATTAGTTTTAAGATGGGATAATGTTTTATAGGATATATGAATGGGATAGGGATTATTAGGATATTAATTAATTTAGCCAGGAAATATAGAAATTAGACTAAATTAGCAAAAATTAGTTTATTAGTGGGGTGAGCATAATTTAATGCAAACATTTTGCCCCTCTTTGAAAGGGAATTATGAGTGGGGTAAAGTGAAAGGAGTAATGGTATTTAAAATAAAAAAACATATCATGAATGGATTATGTTAGTGGATATGATTCCCTCTTGAGGGATCATACAGGGAGAAACTGACTCAGATGGTCACTCGAATAAAAATACCAGGGTGGGATAAAATAGGGATCTTAATGGGGTTGGGATGCCCTAATTGACCATTTAGATGCCCAAAGAGTGAAAGGGATAAATTATATAAAGTGATGGGTTCTAGAAAAATGATGAATGTCTAGAGGGTGTCCTGATTGATAGGATAAAATTGATTAAAATAAGATGGGTTCAAGCTGGTGATAAATCCCATAACAAGGACACATGTTAGGGAAAACTTGAAAAAGGGATAATATTGATTATGATTTTTTATTTTTGACAAATAAATATTTCTCATAATATTTAATGCTTAAAAATGTGATCTGGGCAACAATTCAGATGACAATTCCGGTGATGGGCCCACCCCAATTGATGATGGAATTTTTGGGAGCCATAACTTTTGCACCATAGCTCTAATTGACTCTCCATTTGAACCTTTGGAAAGATAATAATGAGGGGAATTTCTTGAGATGGCATGGATCTTTGCTCAATGAATTTTGACCCCATAAAACCCAATGGAAGTGTCCTAATTTTCAATTTTAATAACGTAGTCTAAAAGTAGTAATTCCTCAAATTTTGTATTGTTGTAAATTGTGGAAGTCGAACCAATTCATCTCCCTCAAGATTGGTGACCTTCCACATCCTCCCCACACCTTCAAAAAATTTATAAGTGAAGATGTAACCTGAAATAGAAATCAGACATCTCTTCTCAGAGATAAGCTTATGTTTGGGTCTGCAAATTTGATCAATAAAACATCTCTTCTCAGAGATAACATTATTTGAATTATTTTGTTCTTGTTTCTTGAATTATCATTCAAACAAATCTTTCAAGTTTTGGATTAGTGTATCAAAGTGATTTGTCTTTAGAGTGTATGATCCCAAGGACATGGCCAGATTATAAGAAGCTTGGGTAGAAAATAAAACCAGCAGACTATCCACCTATTCACTCCAAATGACTTCAATTGGCAGAAAAAACTGAGACATCTGATCCTTTTAAGGAAATGCTGGATGAAGAACTCCAATAGTAGAAAGCATAGATGCTACAACAATTCTCTTAAATTCTCCAACAAATCTCAATGGGAAATTCTAGCTCCTCATCTGCACCCCACATCCTTTTAGTGCCCCAACACCCTTCAAGGTTTAGGGGAATTTTGATATCCCTACATTTGAAGGCAAAATCAATGCTGATGTAGTAGAAAATTGGTTGGATCAATTATCTTTTTATTTTTCTATAAATAAATTCACTGATAAAGAGAAGATCACTTTTGGTCTTTTGAAAGCATCATTGCTTGTCAAAAATTGGTGGGAAGTGTACAAAAAGAGATTCAGTGCAGATGATATTGGCCTTGAGATAGAACCTACTTGGGATGATTTCATAGAAGCTGTGAAGGAAGAATACTACCCCATTGGATCATATGATGATCTATATATAGAGTGGCAATAACTTCACCAAGGTAAGGAATAATTTGTTCAAGATTACACTGATATTTTTCATTCTCTATTTGCAATATTGGGCATCCAAGAAAGTGAGAAACATAAGGTTCTCAAATATCATGGTGGACTAAAATGGTACATATGGGGAGAAATGGAACTCTTCAATTTGGAAACCCTTGGTGAGGTGTACAAGTTCGCAGTAAAGATTGAGCAAAAGCATGGAAGAATGAATATGAAGAGTCAGCCTTCAAAATGGAAAAGTGACAAAGAAGGTCAAATGTGAGGCCAAAATTGGAAGCAAAAGGAAGGAAAGGTTGGGAAGTGGTGTGATTATCACAAATATAAAACTCACTCGTAAAGAAGAATGTCGATCCATCAAGTCCCTGCTTTCTAAGTCACAATCCTCAAAATCTACTGCTCTGCCTCATACAGACCTTGTAGTTGAAGAGGTTGAAGAAGAGATTATAGATGTTAAGCCTGAAGCCATTATTGCTTCATCATAGAACCATGAGGAGAGGCTAGATGAAAAGGAAAGGTTGTTTCACTCTAATTTATGGGTGAAAGGTAAGCCTCTGCATTTCATTCTTGATAGTGGAAGTCAAAAGAATTTAATCTCTACTAATTTTGTGAAAAGCCTAAATCTGTCCATGAAGCCTCACCCAAATCCATACATTATTATATGGTTGAGTCCAGGGAGAAACCTCTATGTCACCCACCAATGTCTTCTCTCATATGCAATAAAACCCTTCCAAGATGAGGTTTTATGTGCTGTGGTCAATCTAGATGTTTGTGATGTACTATTTGGTCATCCATTCATGTATGATTGACATGGAATCTATGAATCAAGAATTTGAAGGATCACTCTCACTCTTGGAACACAACACTATAGGGTACCAGAGGTACCACCTTCTACATCTGTCTCTCTGATTAGTGCCAAGAAATTTGTTTTCATGGTGGTCAAGCCACAAGAATCCAAAAGGGTTGATGTTACAGCCCTGACTACACAAACAACACAACAACATAAGCAAATAGATACCAAGTTGAAGAAGTTCACAGCCTTCCAACCATAGACTGATGGTCAGACAAAAATGGTGAACAATTTGGCCCTACATAGTTCTATAAATCACAGTCCCTTCCAAGTATGCATCGAGAATCAAATTGAAGTACAACTACCACACTTGATAAAAATATTGATGCAATGGGGACCATTGATTCTCAAGGAGGGAGGAATGATCTGAGTAACAATTTAGATGACAATTTGGGTGATGGGTCCACCCCAATTGATGACAGAACTTCTGGGAGCCATAACTTTTACACTGTAGCTCTAATTGACTCACCATTTGAACCGTTGGAAAGCTAATAATGAGGGTAATGTCATGAGATGGAATTGAGCTCTAATAAATGATGTTTGACCCCATAAAACCCAAATAAAGTGTCCTAATTTTCAATTTTAATAGTGCAGTCTAAAAATAGTAACTCCTTAAATTTTGTATTGTTGTAAATCATGGAAGTCGAACCAATTCATCTTTTTCAAGATTGGTGACCTTCAACATACTCCCCACACCTTCAAAACATGTATAAATGAAGATGTAACCCAAAATAGAAATCAAACATATCTTCTCAGAGATAAGCATATGTTTGGGTCTACAAATTTGATCAATAAAACATCTCTTCTCAGAGATAACATTATTTGAATTGTTTTGTTCTTGTTTCTTGAATTATATTTCAACCAAAGCTTTTGAGTTTTGGATCAAAATGATGAGTGATTTTCAAGTGACTAATATAGGGATGGGATGATGATGAGGGATGAAAAATGGTTAAGTTATCCTTGGCTATGATATTAAGACCAAGTGCTGCCTACATAGTCTTAAAATACCTCAAGGTGATGTAGTTCTTGATGTAGGGAAAAGTGGATGATAAGGGGTTGGACATTTTGTACCTTAAATGATGTTAAAAGATGATTATATGAAGAAAATTAGTTAATTAGATGATATTTGAAGCAGTTGGTGTGAGTAATGGGCTACTAGGGGTGTATGGGGGAGGTCATATAGGACAAAAGAGTCAAAATTGGGTCATTTTCACCTTTTGACTTCTTGTGTTTTGAGTTCTAAGGTGAAACCATAGATCGGCTATACTGAGCTTCCCATCATGGTGAGAGGATTTTAGAGCACCAAAGAGAGGTAGATGTTAGATCTGTAGTGAGTAACAAACCTCTAGCTTAGTTATTTTATGAATTTTTGTTAGCTTTTATATATTTTAAGATGGATTTTTGCAAAAATAAATGCCATCTAAATCACCTCAACAATACCATGACTAATGGTTTTTTGCTCAGTCATGATATTGTCTTCATGATTTAAGGCTTTGAAGGGTTGACTCATGATATTACATTATCGAAAGTCCTTAGTTGTGGTATTGTAATACCACAATAAGGGAACCATGAAATTGTAATACCATGACTATGAAGTTGTGATTTTGTAATATTGCTAGTAGTGAATTGTAGTTTTGTCAAAATCATGATTAAGGGCATTTCACAAGTAGAAATTTTATCAGGATTAGGAAAATATAGGTAAGTGTTAGGTTGAATGAGTTAGTTTGGATGATGTAGGGTATTGGATTAGATAGTTAATTAGGTGGGTTGGGTTTATAAGGGAGTGGATGTATTAGGTTAATTAAGTTAATTAGATGTTAGGTTATAGAGTGTTAAGGAGATAGGGGTTAGTTTGGGGTGAGGGAGTAATAAGGTAAGGATGGGGGTGATTTAGATGGTTTAGATAGGTAATAGTGATTTAAGGATTGGATAGGGCTATAAGGGTCTTAGATAGATAGGATATATGAGTTAGGATAGGTATTTTGATGATGGAGATGGTGATAAGTGGATGGTGATTTGTGTAAGAGGATCTAGGCATGAGGCAACATGATTGTAGCATCCATAGGTTCTCCATGATATGTATCGACTGATGCTGGTGGAGTTCAAAGTGATAAAGCTGATTGTTTTACATGATGTGGCAACTATGCCCCAGATTCAAATTGATCGAGCTTTAATCATAGTATTGGTAGAGCGTTGGAATTCAAAGACCATCACTTTCTATTTCATTATTAGGGAGATGATTGTGACACTAGAGGATGTGTAGAGTATATTCCATCTACCCATGTGCAGAGATAGGATATATTGGCATTCACATACATTGATGTGAACATTGTAGTGCTTAGGAGGGGGATCATAGGTGGGGATACAAGACAGATGAATCAACATTGATAGGTGCCTACATGAGAGGATGTTAGATATACTAATGTTGGTGGTGATGTTTCTTATTTACGATGTTATTTTAATAAACAAGAGCAGTCAGTGGTTTCACTTAGGCTTAGGAGATGTGGTGGCAGACATGGTTTATGATCATTGGGTTTTTGCATGGGGACCTATTGTCTTGGCACATTTATACAAAGAGCTTCACCGAAGAGCTTATAAAGGAGAGACCAGTTTTGGTCCTTTATTGTTATTATAGATCTAGAGCTGGGAACACATTGTTATCCAACAAACATTATGGACATTAACAATTTGCCATTTAGAGTAGCCAATAGTCTTTGGTTGGTATATACTATTAGGGGTGTAACTAGGATATACTGGCAAGATGAGATTTTATAGAGAGGCTTTTGATAGTTTTCACTAAGACCATGTTACATGGATGCTATATAAGGGCCTCTGATTTAGATGAGATGATGAGGCAGTCACTCAGTATATGCTCATAGAGTATTACTTGATGGGACAGTGAGACTTGATCATCAAGAGATACTTCTTGGATCATGTGTAATGCTAGTTTGGATTTATCTAGGATGTTCCCAGTCTAAGGCATTTGTTTACACATAGTGATTGAGAGAGGCCATAGTGGGGGAGGTTGGTAGATAGAGAAAATGCTTGTATGGACTATGATAGTAATGCCCTAGTTTAATGGGACTTTTACACTCTGATACCTGATCCAAGTGTGACAATGGCCTATACATCATGGAAAAAACCCTAGATACTAATGAGATTAACATGGCCTTGGGTTATGATTTAGTAATGGGTAGTGAGGAAGGTCTTATAGGTGTAGACTCGATCAAGATAGAGGAGGCAGGTACTAACATAGGGTAGACATGATAGAGGTGATGCGAATGATGGTGCTGATGGGTAGGATGATTTAGATGTGGATGAAGGGGATGGGGCTTAGATGGTGGTAGTGGGGTAGATGGGACCTTAGGCCTTGGTATAGGTACATGGACCAATTTAGCCATAGGTATAAACTAGGACATCGGTAGGTGTTAGTAGTGAAGCAGGTCCTTCTTGGTAGCCTTTGTTATAAGATGAGAAATCACAACTTACCAAAATATAAGGTGAGATATAGGCACATATATCAGAGATTGCAAGGATCACATAAGAGCAAGACTAACTATAGGCCTGACTTTAGCATGTGATAGCTTAGAGGGATGGTCAGTTAGCTTAGGTACAGGGGTCGGTGGTTACATTATAGGCTTAGGTGTCACAACATGATGGATAGTTATCCCAGGTACAGGGATAGATTATTGGCCTTTAGAGACATGTGAAAACATTATAGGCATAGGTGGTGTAGCTTACCTAAGCCCATGCATAGATAGTTATTTTACAAAGCTAGATCCATAGTAGGGATACCCAAATTACAGGGTTTTAGGGTCAGATTGGATAGCTATAGGGCCACATTCACACATTGATAAGATAGGTAGAGGTGGTTTACAGGGTCACAGATGAGGCTAACCAAGTGATGAGGGAGCAAGGTATGATGGATGTGATACAACAAATTATGTTACTCAAATGTAAGGCATAGTCCTACTATAATTTATATGAGGTGGTAGTACCACTAGGCCACTTTACATCTTCCTTTAAAGACAACGCATCTCATTTAGTCTAGCATACTTTTAGGGGAATGTGAGGAGCTCTAAGGCCACCAAGGCCACCAAGACCACAATCATGATGTTGATATGTATAGATGTATAGGGTATTTTTGTATTATTAGATCATTCTTTCCCCATGGGATCATGTGATTGTATTATATATTTTGATATGGATTCTATGTGAATGATATATATGTGATATATATATATATATATATATATATATATATATATATATATGATGATGAGATTTTGATTTTGATGGATGTATGTACTTTGTTATTGATATTAATGTGGGATATCTTTACTTTTTATGTGATGAGGATGTGATTACATAAGCATTGTTAAGACAAATGGTATTGTTTAGACTTGGATGATGCAATTAAATTAAATGTTATCAATTTTTTATTCATGGATATGTTATGGTGGATGTATGATGTAGATGATATGTTTTTCTTAGTATGATTAGATGCATATTATGTATTGTGATGGATGAATTTGGTATTTTATTTGATGATGTGATGATAGGTAGATATGTTATTTATGTTTTAATTTTCATGGATGATGCTAGATGTATGTGTATATGGGGCATGAATTGTATTTTAAATGTTTTATGATGTGATTTGAGATGTTTATGGATGTATGTATTTCCTAATATACATGTTTATGAGTAATTATATTTATGGATATGCTATGATAGTTACATGAGAATGCCCTCAGGCTGGATATGTTATGGAGAAATTAATCTCCTATTTGGTTTACTTTATCTTCACTTATTGGAGTAGAAATCCCCCTACACCATGGAGGTAGGGTGGTGATGGGATGAGATAGGATTAGGCTTTAGGTAAGGGAAAATTATGGTGGGGAATGGTTAGGATAGGAATGTGAATAGGTTGTTGGAGAAAATAGGAGGGGTAATGGTTTTGGAAGCCATTAACATGTATGTAATCCTTTTTAATATTGTATCTCTTAGCTAAGTGCCAAGGACATGATAAGTCCAAGACACATTAATATAGATGCATGGGGAACTCTGTTTAAGAGATAAAATTTCTTAAACACATATTTAGAAGTCACTCATACCATCCTCATTCTCATGAAAGTTGATGAGATAAACTATACATAAATTTTTGATAAGAACTAATTTAAAAAATAAAACACTTCACTATCTACATAAAGAGAAAAACACACAATCACACAATATAATCAAAGAGATCATAAACTAGGAATAGTAATGTTAATGGGGATATTTACATGAGAAATGAAGTGATTAGGAATTATTATATGTAATGGGCTTTATGATGTTGTAAAGTCTATATACAGGATATGTGATGCCCAAAATTTTGTCTATGTCAGGATGGGAATCCAACCAAGTTAAAAAAATGGGTGTCATGATGACCCCTCAAGAATCAGTATCATAGTGTATGCCCAAAAATACCAAAAATAAAACTTTATACATTGTGACCTTTCATAATGATAATTATTAATGGGAAAGTATGGACCTGAGGCTTAGACTACTTCGTATGGAGTCATTTTTGTTGAAGTGTGGTAGGAGGTATTATACCACCATTCTATGAGAGGGATCCACTTTGCCCACTGATGTTGTTATTCTGAGGTGAATCAATGGAGGAAAGTTTCCAAGAATTTATTGACAATTTTAGTCTAGTCTTTTGTTTGTAGATGATACATATAACTCATCTTCAATTGAGTGTCAGTATATTGAAATAGTTCTATCCAAAAATAGATGGTGAAGGTTGCATCATTATTTAAGATAATGGATGAAAGAATGCCATGAAGATGGAAAATCTAGTCCACAAAAATATGTGCAACTATAGAGGTAGAATAAGATGGATGAGGGCACAAAAATGACTATATTTGGAGAGGCAATCAACCACAACCAAGATCACTATTTTCTCTCTAGATTTAGGGAGCCCCTCAATAAAATCCATAAAAATATCTATCCAAATCCTTGTAGGGATGGGCAAGGGTTTGAACAACCTGGGGATGAGTGTTGTTTCACCCTTGTTGTATTAGAAGGTATCACATTCAACCATCATCTGTTGAATTTCCTTTTTCATTCCCTTTCAAAATAAGTTACATCATTCCTACTCATAAGTTTTGAGAAATATTAAGTGCCTTATAGATGGAGAAACATAGAGTTCATAGAATACAACCTACTACAGATCTATACTCTGGTGAAGCACCAGATGATCCTTATATCACATATAAGTACCATACTAGGAATAAAGTGATACAACTAAGGGGTTAGTCACCAAATATTGAATGATTTGAGATAATGAGGATTCAATGACATATACTTATTATACAATGTCCAACCAATTCAAAATAGGCATGAAAATAGCTGAAAGAGAAGCTTGATCAAAAAATGTGTGAGACAGAATCAAACATAATATTTATTTACCTTTCTTATAAGTTATCTCACAGTCATAACCCATGATTGTTTTGACCCATTTTTGTTGTGATGGGGTAAATACCCATTGTTCCAAGAAGTATTTTAGACTATGGTGATCAGTTTTGATGTAAAAATGATTACCTAATAGGTATGGTTGCAACTTCTCTATTGCATGTAAAATGGCCATCATTTCTTTCTCATAAGTAAAAAGCACTAAATTATTACCAAAAAGGGCTTTGATGATGAATGCAATGGTGCATCCTTCTTGGAGGAGAACAACACCTAGTTCATTGCTACAAGCATCACTCTCAATAGTGAAGGTCTTAGTAAAATTTAACATAGTTAGAATAGGTGTAGTACACATAACTTGTTTCAATGCTTAAAATGCACACTCAACATCTTATGTCCAAGTAAAACCATCCTTTTTCAACATAGCTACTATTGGAGTTGTAATCTTCTCATAATCCTTGACACACTTGTGATAGTATCCAATTAGCCCCAAAAAACCATAGAGGCTCTTGAGTGTCTGAGGATGAGACTAATTTGTCATAGCAATTATTTTTTCAAGATCCATTTGAACCCGTTGGGATGAAACAATATGCCCCAGATACTCCACCTCATCCTAGCCAAAAATACATTTGGGCTATTTTGCACAAAGATGATAGTCAAAGAGAAGTTGCAATGTGAGCTCTAAATGTTGGAGATGCTTAGACCATGTTTTACTATAGGTGAGGATATCATCGAAGAAGACTAGATTGAATTTCCTCAGGTAGGGATGAAATATTTTATTCATCAATGCTTGGAATGTTGAAGGAGAATTAGTGAGGCCAAAGATCATGACCAAGAACTCATAGTGGCCATCATGCCTGCAAAAATCTATCTTAAGGATATCATCCCCATGAAGCCAAATCTAGTTATATCCAGAGTGGAGATCCACCTTGGAGAAAAAGTGAGCTCCATGAAGCTCATCAATAATAGGGATTGGTAACTTATCCTTGATTATGAGGTGATGAAGTGCACAAAATCAATGTAGAGGTGACATGACCCATTTTTTTTGGACAAGGAGAATTGGGGAAGAATATGTGCTAATACTGGGGTGAATAATTCCATACTACAATAAGTCTCAAATGAGCATCTCGATATTGATATTTTGATAAAATGGGTAGTGATAAGGCCTGATGTTGGGAAGAACACTTCCCAAAAGGAGATGAATACGGTGGTTCTCTATCCATGAAGCTAGAAATCCCATAGGTTTGGTAAAGACATGTACATACCTCTATATAATGGTTTGGAGGTTAGAATGAGTAGTGGAGACTGTTGAGGGTTGGATTTAAATGGAATGGAGCTGGGTAATGACACAATGTGAATTATTCTCAAGAAAAATTTCTATGCGATGTGAACTTATGATGTTGAGAGATATGGGTGGTAAACCTTTCAATGTGTGTTTTTGTCCATTATCTAAAAACTACATCCAAAGTTTAGCAAAATCCCATAGGATGGGTCTAAGTGTGTGTAACCACTGGGCTCCCAAAATAACATCACATCCACCTAAGGGCAAGGCAAACATGTTGAAGTACAAGGTATAATCTCTAATAGAGATACATACATTATGACACTTCCCTTTGCAAGGTAATGTGATATTATTGGCAATCATGAATTCAAAGTTAGAATAAGGATGGATAAAATAATCAACCTATTTGGTGACATGAGAGTCAATGAATTTATGAGTGCTACCTAAATCAATAAGTATTGTGAGATGGAGGTTTTTGAAGTAACCCTTGACCCACATTTTTTGTGGGGTAGTGACTCCTATTAAGGTATAGAGAGAGATCTCTGGTTGGTCTTCTTGATAAATAGGTTCTACAATCAGTTGAAATTATTCCAGATCATATGTTGTATCTTGAACATCTTCCCAATCTTTAGTTTCAAGTGGAGAGTTCACATCTAATAGGTAGGGTTTTTTCTCAACACATTTATGTCCTTGAGTGAATTTATCATCATAATTATAACATAGTCCTTTTTCTCTATAAGCTTACATCTATGATTTAGTCAAATGCTTGATAGGAGTGGTTCTGAGGGCTGGTGTTTTTTGATATCATTATGGAGATGTATTTTTGAATGGAAAAACTTTATATTTGAATCACTATTGATCTACGTTATTGTCTTTTGCTAACTTAGTCAACCCTAAGGCTTCCATCATCATGTTGGGATAGAACATTTTGACCTCAGATTGAAATGCATCCTTTTGTCCACTGACAAAGCAACTCTTGAAGAATTCATCAGACAATCCCTCTATATGATTAACTAGTTTTTCAAATTTAGTTTGATATTCTCTCACCATTCTTGTTTGGAAAAGTTTAGTGAGTGCTCCAGTAAAGTCATCAAAAGTATTAGGACCAAACCATTACAAAATGAGGGTTCAAAAATAAGTCCATATGGGTTCATCATGAGCCTTGGTATACCAATGATACCATTAAAGGCATTCAAGTTCTAAGTGAAAAGATGCAAGAAAAACCTTATTGGCATCAAAAGTATTATGCAAACTAAAATATTGTTCAACCTGATAGATATATATTGTTAGATCTACACCATTGAATCAAGGAAAATTAAGCTTCAACCCATGATAATTGCTGGAAGAAGAAAATGTAGTGTCTGAAGAAGACTCTAGATGTCATCTGTTGTTCATGGTGGTATGTTGAAGATTGAGACCAAGATTTTTTTTTATCAAGATCTTTGATGTGGGTCGAGGGTGGAAATTTCATCCTCTATGGTTTTTACTCTTGTGTGGGTTCCTACCATGACTCGAATAAAAGTTGTTTTTTTTGCAATGGATAGGAAAACTAGAGTTAAGACATGTTTAATAAGGAAGGTTTTGAATTTGGGAAAAAACAGGGGTAAAGGGGCTTTTAATAAAAAAATTGCATTGTGGGTGTATGATTGGTGAAGGCAAGGGCAATTTTAGGATTTAAAATGGAAAAATTATAAAATTTGTCAAAGAGGGACAAAGGAGTAGAATGTGATGATGAAAATAGTTAAAAATTTCAAGGTAAACGGATAAAAATAGAAGTTATGGAAAAACCCAAAAAAAGGAAATTTGCAATTTACAAGAATTAGGAGTGGAATTGGGATATGGGACCTCAATGAATAAAATGTAGGAAATGGAATTTTAGGTGTTCAAGTAAATTTTGAGGATAAACGGGGATATAAATGGAGAGATATTGAAAATAATGAAAACAAATTACCTTTTTCTATTTCTATTTGTTGGTTACTGTGCTCTATAAAACACATCTACTGGGAATATGTTGAAACAAGTTTGTAGATCTGCTATAGTGATTCTATGATACTCTATTGGTATTTATGATAATCTACTCATAATATTATGGAATTGATAGAAATGGACCCCAAATTTTAATGGTTTCCTAAGGGTTTAAAGATATCACTCTGGCCACCAATGTCATCTAAGTGAGTACCTCTCTCCAAAAAATTTCTGGCCATGGATTTATCTCTCAACAATAGCTCTTGGTTTTTATCATGGATGGGAACTACTCAATTAGGAAGGGGTCATTTCTTGTTTCATTGGCAGGTTCTCTCAATGGGCCAAATACTTTGGGGTTCTTGTGGTACTCCTCAAAATGAGTTTTAGGTATTTCACCCAAGCACTTCCCATAATTATGCAGTTACATTTTACATTGATCTAAAAAATATTATTATGATGTAGAATAGATTTATGTAGTAGAATAGAGCTAGGAATTTTTGAGAAAATACTGTAAAGAAATTATGCAACAAAATAGAGTTTAAACTTTCTATAAAAAATTTGTGGCCCTAAAAAGTGCTCTAATACTAGATGAGAGGATCCTCCTACAATAAGTGAAAAAAATGCATGAAATAACAAAATCATAAAATGAGTAGAAGCACTGAATGGATTATATTGATCATAGACCACTTAGAGGGGGTAACCTCCTTTGAACAAAACTAATACAAATAATTCATGGATGCCTTCAATGGCCTCAATACTTACTTATATATGAATTCTAATCTAATAAACTACTAATTTTCATGAATTTTGGATTAAAAAAAATTCTCATGGGATGACTTATAAAGCATATGCATCCATAACAACTACTAGATGAATAAAGTAAAGAAAAGAGATATCACGGGTTCATAAAAGTATAAGGATAGTGAACTGACATCATAAGAAGGGTGTTTGGTTAGGTGAAAGTACTATATAAAGTCTTCCATCTTGATCATTCTCTTACTATATAATGACAATATTCTCTATAATATTTTGAGTTAAAATGGTCTTTTATCACTATAAAACCCAATAGAGGTAAAATTACAAGAAAGAGACTATTTTGAGATGAGAAAGACATTATGATATCAAATTATAGTCAAGGGAGTTGAAACATAGGTTTTTACTCACAAACATTACCTATAGGTCTCCCTTTACTCTAAAAAAAGGGCTACGTATAGTCTAATTATAGGTACTTACATAATTGGTAATAGGAGACTAGAGTTGGAAACCCTAAAAACATGAATGACCACTGAAGGTGAGATTGATCCAATGATATACATAGGATATTTGGATTTTAAACATATAGATAAAGACTTAATGACCACTTACAGGGTTCTCTATAACCTAAAGATAGTCACTTACAACCTGTTATAGTGGAAAAAACAACCTGGGCTAGTATGTTAGAAAGGTTTGAACATTGAAACTAATACATGATATGTAATAAATCCAAATAGTTGAGAAAAGGACCATAAGAACTTAAAGGATATATTATAACATGAAATACAAGGTTTAATATGATATTTCTACTTATAAGAGTATCACTTTTCTGAGCAATAATACAATCACTCAATCTGCTAGCTAAGCCTAGGATTGGAGAAATTTGAAGAGTTGGCAGAAGTTGGGAGTGTTAAACATGTTGAGAAAACCTTAAAAATTATATTTAATATTCCACATGATGATCATCATAATGAATAATATAAATAATGGTTTCAACACATAACCTACAGTCAATACACAGGCTTGGTGCATAGTTGGTTGTTAAAGAAGCCCATCTTAGGGTTTTTGAAGAGTTGATGCCCTTAATGAGGTAATCTAACCTTGAAAATTGGTAAAACGTGTCCTAATACATACTTAATCCCATAATATATTAATTTTTGATGGAAAAATATGGTAAGTGCTCTCTATTTTATCTCAGATAGAGGGCAATCCTAGAAAGTGCAAAACTATAGGCATGGGTAAACAAGTGATAAAGAGGTGAGTTGGGAAGTGTTGAGACCTTGAAAAATGGTGTATAAAGATGTAATTAATACCCATAGAGGTTATTAATAACTCATAACCATTGGAAACCACATAGATTAGTTTTGGACATCAAGGACACAGTGAGGCCTTTTAGGCCTAGAATAGGCCTAAAGCCCTAAAAGGGGTCCAATCTTATTTCTAGCACTAGATTAACCTTAAAAGGAATTGCATAATATTCATGGGGAGATATGAGGTGATTTTGAGCCATTAATTTATATAAAAAAAGTACATTAAATTCATCATTAGCTCAAATATATGAGAAGGTATTTAGAATACACACCCAAACTCGAGAAACCATCTTTAGATGCTCACACTGGTACAAACAATTAGAATGAAATCCCAAGGAGTTAGGAGATGTTTTATAGGGTCTATAAAATGATTCTAATTGAATTTTTATAAGTTTTTAATGTCCATATTGTATTAATAATACTTAAGAGCTAAAACACCCTAAAACCCTCTTAAACCATTACTCATGACTTGATTAGAAAGTTAAGGAAGGAAATGCTTCCAAATGAGATATTTTGGATAGGAAAGTGTTTTGGGATTATAGAGGACTCTATAAATATCCTTTTAAATAGATTATATTTTACCCTATTTTTATAGATAGGGTATAAAATAGGTTTTCATAACAAATTTATGCATTTTGCAGGTTCAAAAGAGAGTTGAAGGATAAGGATCACTTTAGGGGATCAATTGGGACTTGATATAACTCCTCATATATATTTATTACTTCAAAAAATCACATAAGTACCTCTAAAAACACATTAAATTTAGGTATCCCAAACTGACATAACAAATGGAAGGTGAGCACCAAGTGAGAAGGTGATAACTCTAATTAGGAGGCCTTTTAAGGTCTGCCTAATCAATTTAGGAACAAGAGGACTCTTGAAATGTGTCATATCACAACTTTAATGGATTTTATTGAATAATTTATGGGAATATTAATGAAAAATGTGAGGATAGGTCTGTATAACTAGTGATGGAGACTACAGATGATAACACTTTTTCAGGAGAAGATCCATGATTAGGGACACATCCAATACATGTTGGAGATTTTTCTTAACCCCCTCATCATAGTACACATGTGACATCTTTCCCTAGTATAATTTGGAGTGTTCAAGAGAGGAAAATGATGATGATATTTTCTAAGAAGGTAGTTGAAGGATCTTACACTAGTTTTGAGGAGTTTTCATGCCTTGGAGGGACATTTATACAAAGAGACCATTCATGGTCTATTCCATACTCTACTCCTCTACAACATAACTTATTATCATTCCTTGAAAATACGAATTATGACCCTAGAGATCCAATTTTATCTCTTTTCTCACACATTATATAAGTACTAACCATTTTGGCTCTTGTATTTTGGTCCATGTCTGGTATGGCAAATCTCTATTAGTTTAAATACTGATATTTTGCCTTTGAATAAATATTTTAAGCTATTTTTGGTTCTACATTTCCTTGTCTAAGTGTGTAGATTATTAAATATTGTCACTTGGATTTAAACTCTTTGAAGAGATATAAAATCTATCCTCATCCAAGTGGCATAATGGAAACATCTCTAGGCTTGTGGGCAACCTAAGGAATGAGGTGAATCTCTAAATAGGGCTAGCTCCTTTTATGTACCACTTTGTATCAATACTAATACTAAACTTTTGGGGTGAAAAGAGGGAGAGATAAATAAAATAAAACTAATTTAAGGGAGGTGATACACCAAATAACATGATAACATGCAAACATATGCATGTTACACTTGAAATCAAAGGACAAACTGAAACTACACTTCTCCAGTCTTCATCTTCTCACATCAATGTTACATTATGAGGTTATCAATGAATGTGAAAATCTAGGTGGACTAGACAAGAGGAATATGAGGGCACTAATTAATATACTAACTCACTTAAACCATTAACATCTCTTAGATCACTTCACATGCCCTTCAATAAGAGGCTATAAATAGGTGAAATAATGGAATAACATGCTAAGGAATCCATAATTTTCACCAAGTAAGATTCATGTTACAATTTAACACAATAATAATAGTCATATATGAGGTAAAAATCAGTTTTTTTATTGATGAAAAGGTATACATTTAAGCAGGGATTCACCATACTCAGGTGGAGCATCCAATACAATGCCAAAATGGCCAGATAGAACTTAAGAGAGAGAGAGAAGTCCAAGGGTCACAAGGATAATTTTAAAGCTGATATAAGGATTTAATTTTGTATTTGAAGAGGGTATGGGATGAAAAATTAATGTTTTGGAGGTAAAAATGTCATTACAATCATAAACCTCATGAAAAGTGGTTAAAAACTCCCCATTTTGGCTTAAAAAAATACTTGCATGATTAGCCTTGTTTGAATGCCTTATAACTGATTAGAAGGAGGTATAATGATTGTAATGAATTTTAAGGACATAAAAAATACCTCTTCATGAATTATTTGTATGCTTGGTCATTTGGAATCACTTAGAAAGGAGAAATCATCATCTGTTATCCAATAAATTGCTCTTCCATACACCCTGCACACTTAACCTCAAAATTGGCATCATTTTCTCATGAAAATACATGAGAAGAAGTTAATGACATATTTAAATACCCTTAATGGCCATATAATCATCAACACCTTAAAATTATCTCACTTGAAGTTTTACACCCTTCTCACTAGCTTGTCCAATAGGTCAGTTTTGACTAGCTGAGTTGAAGCACCTAGTTTGGATACTTAGGTTTTTTTAAAAGGAATTAGAGTGATATTTAGAGTTATATTAAGTTTTAATCTTTCCATCCATCCTATTTTTATCTATTCAAACCTCTTACAACCTACACAACACAAAAAAGTGAGAAAAAACCTATTTTTGCCCCTATTTGTATAAGTCCATACAACTAATTTGCCATTGGATCAAATTGATGGAGTTTTTTCCAAATTTAAATATGTTTCATGGTCCAATTGTTTCATCATATTCTCTTTCCAACTCTATTTTCACAAAATGGTCTTTTCAAGGGTTTTGGAAGGGTTTCAGAGCAGTTTTGACCCTTAAGCTTGGTTCATAAAGCCTTGACGTTGAAAACTCAAAAAATTTACAAAAATTTAAGGTTAAATATACCTAATAATCTATATAAACTTCCTTTGTCTCCATGCACATACTCCAAGGATATGTGAGCATTCAAAGTTACTATATCGAGTTCCTTCTATTTACATAGGCTTAGTATTGGTTTCATACCAAATTCAAATATCTTGATGCTTTATTTGCATCTTATAAAATTTTACACATCATATTTTACTTTAAAATAACTCCCAAATTAATTTTAATTCACATATCATGATACAATGATGGATGACCCCCTATTTGGACATAAGCCTAATCCTTGCCTAGCATGCTTAATTGTACTCTTTGCCATGTAAACCATTTTTTTAGAATTATATTAATTACATAAGTTTTAAAACCTATTAAATTAATCAAAAACCATTCTTCAATCATTTTTAAATCTCACATGAGGTTGAAAGTGGAAATGCCCTATCATTTGGATCTTTAGGCCTAATCAGGCCTGTATGCTTGTCTACAAATTTGAGAAATTTAGAGTATCCTAATTTGATTTTACAACTTATAACATGTTTAAATTATTGAATTACTTGTCTCTAGTATTTACACACTTATTTAAATTTCTCCTTGGCTTCTAGTTACTCCTTTTAACCATATTCCTCAAAGATTGTAGGTTGAATGCGTGAGGGGAGTGCCCTCTATCTGAGACAAAACAAAGGGCACTCCCTTATTTTACTAGATAGATGTGGATACTTGGGTGTCTTATAAAATTTATAATGGTGATAAAAAAAACATTTTATCCCTTTAATCTAATCATAGACCTTCTATCTTCATCAAAAACTCAAAATAAACTTGTAAAAAGGCACTATTTATTGGGTTTATGTAGATAGACTATGTGTGTTTGTTTGAAGCCCTTTATTTTGATTATTTTAGTAATAAAATAGCCTATATAGGTTTTCATCATCATGAAGGATATTTTATATTCCTTTTTTGTAACTTTTATCTCCCATGGATCACTCATACTCTTGGATTTACAAGACTAAGAATCTTCTTGACTATGTTTCTTGTTTTGAAAGGCTCTTGCCTATAGGTAAAAGCATGGTTTAATACTCAAACATAGTGTTAAAAACTCCCTTGAACAATCTTATTATTTATTGATACATTTTGAATCTCTTATCTCACTTATATGCATTTTGAATGCCTTTACTCCTCAAAATTTCTCACTGTTTAGTCATGATTGCACACAATTATAGGCGTATATAGGGATTCAAGAAGCTTGAATAGGTTTGTTCACACATTTAATTTTTTTTGAAAGTCATAATGGAATTGAATAATGTGGTAAAATTATTTATTATCAATCCAATCTCCCATTTTCCCTTTAACTTGCACCTTTGGTCACACTTAAACCCTCCATTACCTACTAACTGAGACACTCTTGCCTGTATTGATTCATGTACATGATGTGAGATCTTTTGGACTTGGTCATGATTTTGAAAATACCTTCCTTTGAGTTCCCTTATATCTTTTAACATTTATTAATTCTTTCATTCAAATTAATTCACATAAATAACACCTAAAGACATTTTCTAAGTCACTACCTGCATTACCTTGTAGTAAGTGCATCTCAGGCCTGTGTATGGACTGAGAGTGGATATAAGAAACCAAACATGATATATAATCATATTTGAATGGTATTATAGATTTTAAATGTTATTTGAAACATTTATAACCATTTGTACATGAGGTCTTGGTTTATTTTTCTAATCTTAGGTGAAAAGGTCTCATTAGGACTCAGTCTTATAGACACTATTGCCTATATTTAATGTCTTTTCAAGAAACTTTAGGGTGTCTAAAAACCATCCTCCATCCATCTTATTGAGCTCATCCTTGGAATAGTTCATTTTATATATACAAGATATCAAACTCACTTATTTTGATGCCTTATATGTGTTTTCAAAGAAGTCATATGGTGCCTATAAAAACCTCCTAGACCTTTGTTTTACTCTTTTAGGGACTATGGGCCTAAAACAATGTCATTGAGTCTTAGGAGGTAGTCTTTCATTCTATTTGCCAACATAGCCCTTCAAAAAATGGAAATCATGATCTAAATTCATGTTAGAGCCTCAAGTATATTTTTTTTCTCATGTTTCAATACTCTAGAATGACCCTTTCAATCTTCTGTGAAGACCACCTATAGGTGGTAATTCTGGGATGCAAGCAACAAAAGTGGATTTAGGTAGTGAGTATTATCTTTGATCCCCTTATGAGTTATAATATTGTACAAACACTTTAAAATTCACCTCTCATATTCTAAAGGATCTAAACAGTTGTCAATACCTCATCTCCAATGTGAATTTCTCCATAAGATCACTTATAGATGCTTACTCCAATGACAAACTATGTATATATATTGGTCCTGACTGCACCTTCATGGAAATATATCTTAGAGAATGGGATTTAAAGAATAAGATACAAATAATACATTGTATACATGTAAATTAACCTATCACAACCATATGAAGCCATGAAAAATCACAAAGTTCTTGAAAATAATGAAAACTACTTGTTACACTCGAAAGAGACTAGTCTATAAATTTATGGTTATTGGCTCATAAAAACACTAAAAAAAAATAAAATAATAATTTAATACATGAGGGGATATATCCAATATAATCTGGAACTAATATTAGCAAGTGGATTAATAGATCTTCTCAAACCAAGGTAAAACTTGTAGGGTTCATAGATTAGCAAGCAGATTTGCACATTCAACATGTTAGCAATGGTTCATAAATCATGGTTGATAAATATTAAAAAAAATTATATAAAAATTAATTTATCTAAGTTTATTCCAACCTCCCAAAGGCGTTTGATATGAAACCTCATGAATTATCTGTACCAAGCAAAAACTTACAAGTCACTTTTATTTGCCAAGAAGGGTGAAAAGAGAGATGAACAATTTTGAGAAATAAATTTTACTTAAAAATAAAAAAAATCATGTATCTGAGCATGGGGGATCTATAGATTCACATTTCAACCTTTTACAAGTGGCACACTTCCCATGGATGTCATACAAGTGGCAAACTCTTCCTTTTCTTTAAGAAAACTAACTTTTCTTTTGATGAACCTATAAATTTTAGTTAAAAATAATGGATTAAAAATTATTAAGACATATTTCATGTGAAATCACCAATTTTGACCTTCACATTTCCCAAAAAACTTGTACAACTCATTAAATGCACCCTTTTTGACCCCTAAAATGACCCAAAATGATAAATGGACATAAAAACTAATTAACCAAGGCCAATATAACATTAATTAACATATATTTAACTATAATAATCTACATGACACTCATATTACACCCCTTATATACCTATAAAATCAATTTTTTACCTATAGGTGCCCTCATTTGACTTAAAAGTCAAATTTGGTCAACAAATTGGTGACTCATAGGGGTAGTATGCCTGCTATACTAACTAGACCAGTATCCTTATCAGTCCATTGGGATTTGGATTCATTTGAAGTATGATACAATCAAGGAGAACCTTTGAACATTGACCATAGACCAAGACAACTAATGACTACCTCAACCACACAAAATAAGAGAGCAAACACACACACGTGCTTAAAGCACTTAAGAGAAACAAAAAAAACCTATTATATATAACTAAAAAACAATCATACCTTCCTCCTAGATCAAAGAGAAATTTTTAAGCATCACCTTATTCATTATATGGAACATGGTGCAAATCATGTTTGGATTGGATGTTTTTTAGATTAGACCTATTCCTTGGCACTTCAATTACCATGCTTTCAAGTACACCATTTTCAAATAGGTCTACAATGTAAAAGTATTCCTCCTTTTCAACCTTTTTATGTGGATCCTCAATTTCAAATTCAAATGATGATTCAAAAATGCATACCTTCTTGTCTCCCATAGTGATTTCAACAATATTGGGCTTCTTCTCATCTCCAAGCTCTTCTAGCTCATCAAGGAGCTTTTCAAATTTTATCCAATCTTGATCATTGTCCTACATGGATGATTCCTTATTCACCTTGTCATCCAGTTGACCCTCAACTTGGAAAATATATTCTATCTCTTGAAATAGCTCCATTTTCAGCTACCAATCATCCTCGTCAACAAATTCTTATCTACTAACATCACCAAGTGACTTCATGATAGTAGGTTCTTGACTAGCAGAAAGAGCTTTCTCTTTATGTTTGGTTGAACAGTCAATATCAAGGTTAGACTCATCAATAATCTTGTCATCAGGTGTGAAATATTTTGGAGAAGGATAAGCTTCATATAACCCATCAAATTCCTTTAAAATGGCATTGAACTTCTATGATAAATCTTCTTTTTCATGGATGCCATCCTCATGAACTATTTCCTCTATCTTAGTCTCATGAAGCTCTCCTAGGACTCCCACTTCTTGAGGGATAACTTGACTTTCATTATTGATAGTAAATTCCACTTCATGTTTTAGATGATCATCTACATCATTTTGATTAATTTTAGAGTCTTCTTCAAGGGCTGTAAGATGCTCCATCTCTTTCTCCTTCATGGTAATGCCAAGACTAGGCATCTTGAAATCCGGTGATCTAGCCCAATAAGGCTACGAAAGAGGTAGGTTTTATTTAAGTAAGAGTTATCATTCTTTATCAACCAGATGATTTTATTTAGGTTCCCATACCATAGGTCCATCAAGGTAAAGAGTGATAGGGTGAGGACAAGATGAACTATTTGGTGAAGGTAGCACATACAACTCAAAGTCAGATGGAGGGTGAAGTGTAGGGGGCTCTTCATGACCATAAATCCCTTTGAATATAGAGACATTATCTAGTGGAATATCCTTTTATTCACCAAGGGGAGTAATTATTGTGATTTTTCCTCATAATAACTCATGAAATCCTTTTGATTAGTCGTGAATTGAATTTGTTCTTTTTTACTTACTTCTATCAAGATAGGTTCCACCTTGAGAAAGAATGATGTGAAAGGTTGATGGATAGGCTCATGGATTTGAGGTGAAGGAGATGGGGTATGATATATATTTTAATGTTAAGGACTTGTATATGGAGCATGGGATGAAGGAGAAGGCTTATGAATGGTTTTGGAAAAGAGGAAAACACTAGTGAGCTCATATGGAAGTGAATTATTGGGCTAATTAAGAGGAGTAGCATCTACATAAGCATGAAATACATCTTTCCAATGGTAATTTTATGTAAAATCCATGAAAACATTTGGTTTCATATTAAAAGACTCATAGGAATTCTCTTTAACCTGATAGATAGGTGTCTCTTGATAGGTTCCTTGGTATCTATTCTCATAGGGTTGTCCAACAACATGGTGTCCATATAGAGAAGAAAATGAAGGACTATGGGACTACCATGGATCATGGGACTGTTAAGGGATAAAATTTTGTTCATATAAAGTTTGATTATAGGATTGATACACTTCATGATAAGGCTAATTACATTCGCACCAAGGTTCATTAAGAACTTGTTCATATTGATGGGGAATGGTACAAGCTTAAAAGGTTTCACCAACTTGTAGGGAAAAAAACTAAAAACCAAAGTCAACCATGAAACCTCATTAAAATAAAGAAAAAAAAAATACATTGATAACAATATTCAAAGGATAACTTGGGATACTTGACCAGTTGATATATCTTCAGAGTTGCCATTGATGCTTTGATATATGCCTCCAAAGGGTGATTGTTGAGACACAACACCAAAAATCTCTCAAATTATTAGAGCAAGAGTCCCACTGGGCATTCAAAAAACTAATATCACTTATATTTTCACCCTTTTAATAGATAAAAGATCTCTCCTCATATAATTGGCACAATAGAAACACCTTTAAGATTGTGGGCAACCTAAGGAATGAGGTGAATCTTTAGATAGGGCTAGTTCCCTTGATGTACCACTTTGGATTACAACTAATAATAAAATTGGGGGTGGAAATGGAGAAATATAATTTAAATAAAATTAATATAAGGGAGGTGATACACAAAATAACATGATGACATCCAACCATATGCATGTTACACTTGAAATCAAAGGACAAGGTGAAACTACACTTCTCCAATCTTCATCTTCTCACATCAATGCTATATTGTGAGGTTATGGATGAATGTGAAAAGATAGGGGGACTAAAAAATAGGCATATGAGAGAAATAATTAATATAATAACTCACTTAAACCATGTACATCTCTTTGAACACTTCGCATGCCCTGTAAGAAGAGGTTGCAAATAGGTGAAAGAATAGAACAACATGCTAAGGAATCCATAGTTTTCACTAAGAAAGATTCATAATCCAATTTAAAACACTAATAAAATTCATATATGAGGTAAAAATCAGTTTTATTACTGATAAAAATGTATAAATTTGAGTGGGGATTCACCATACTTAGGTGAAGCATCTAATATGATGACAAAATGGCTAGTTCTTATAAAACTTGAGAGAGAGAGAAGAAGAGAGAATTCCAAGGGTCATAAGTAAAATTTTAAAGCTGATATAAGGATTTAATTGTGAATTTTGAGAGGGTATTTTATTAAAAATTCAAGGTTTTTAGGTACAAATGTCAATCCAAGTCATAAACCTCATGAAAAGTGGTTAGAAACTCTCTATTTTGGGTCAAAAAACTATATGCATGATTAGCCTTGTTTGAAAAACTTATATATAATTAGTATCAGGTAAAATTATTGGAATTAATTTTAAGGACATCATAAATTACTCTAAATGTATTATTTTTAGGCTTGGTCATCAGGAATCACTTAAAAAGGATCAATCATCATCTATTGTCTAGAAAATTGCTCTTCCATGTACCCTGCACACTTGGCCTTAAAATTGGCATCATTTTATCATTAAAATACATGGTAGAAAGTTAATTACACCCATAAATACCTTCCATGTCCCTATAATCATTAGGGACACCTTAAAATGAGCTCACTTGAAGTTTTCCACCCTTCTCACTAGCTTGTCCAATAGACCAGTTTTGACTGGTTGAGGTGAAGCACCTATTTTGGACACTTTGGAGTTTTTTCAAGGAATTTTAGTGATATTTGGAGTTATATTAAGTTTTAATCTCTCAATCCATGTGATTTTCATCTCTTTAAACCTCTTACAACCTATAAAACACAAAATATAGTGAGAAAAACTCTGTTTCTACCCTCACCTATACAAGTCTATAAAACTAATTTGATTTTGGATCATATTGAGGGAGTAATTTAAAAATTAAAATATTTTTCATGGTCTAAATATTCCATAATATTATCTTTCCAAATCCATTTTCACAAACTATTCTTTTCAAGGGGTTTAGAAGGGTTTTAGAGCAGTTTTGACCCTTAATCTTGGTTCATAAAGCCTTGACATTGGAAAATCAAAAAAATTCCAAAAATTTAAGGTTAAATAACCATTATAATCTCTCTAAACTTCCTTTGTATCCATGCACATCCTCCAAGGAGATGTGAGCATCCAAAGTTCCCCTATCGAGCTCTTTCTTCTATTTACAGAGGCTTAACATTGGTTTCAAGCCAAATTCAACTCTCATGATGATTTATTTACATATTATCAGATTTAAAACATAGTATTTTACCCAAAAAACACTCCAAAATTAATTTTAATCCACATCTCATGCTAAAATGGTGGATGACCCCCTCTTTAGACATAGGCCTAGTCCTTGCCTAACTTGCTTACCTACACTCTTTGCCATCTAAACCATCATGTTGTACTTATATTAATTTCATAAGTTTAAATGAATCTTAAATTACTCAAAAAACATTCTTCAATCAGTTTTAAACATCACATGAGGTTGAAAGTGGAAATTCCCTGTCATTTGGATCTCTAGGCCTAATCAGGTCTATATGCCTATCTATAAATTTGAGAACTTTAGAGTATCCTAATTTGATTTTCCAACTTGTGACATGTTTAAATGATTGAATTATGTGTCTATATTCTTTCCATACTTCTTTAATTGTATCCTTTTCTTCTAGTTACTCCTTTTTACCATAGTCCTCAAAGATTATAGGTTGAATGCATGAGGGGAGTGCCCTCTATCTGAGACAAAACAGACGGCAATCCCTTGTTTTCCCAAATAATTGGGTGTCTTATAAAGTTTTTAATGTTGATAAAAAAATTATTCCTTTAATCCAATAATATACCTTCCAACTTCATTAAAACCTCAAAACAAACTTGTAAAAAGGTACTGTCTATAGGGTTTATGCAGATGGATTATGTGTGTTTATTTGAAACCCTTTATTTTGATTGCTTTTGGATTATAAGATCCTATATAGGTTTTCATAAAAAATATGTATATTTTATATTCCTTTTTCCCTACTTTTATCTCCCATGGATCACTCATACTCTTGGATTCACAAGACTAAGATTCTTCTTGACTATGTTTCCTATTTTGAAAGGCTCCTACCTGTAGGTAAAAGCATAGTTTAATCCTCAAACATAGTGTTAAAAAACTCAATTGAAAACTATTAAGATTTATTTATACCTTTTGACTCTATTATCATACTTTTATTCATTTATAATGCCTTTACTCCTCAAAATTTCTCACTATCTAGTCATGACTACACATAACTGTAGGTGTATATAGGGATTCAAGAAGCCTAAATAGGTTTGTTCACAAATTCAATTTTTTTTTAAAGTCATCATGGCCTTGAATAATGTGGTAAAATTCTTTATTATAAATTTTATCTCCCATTTTTCCTTCAACTTTCACCTTTGGTCACACTTAAACCCTCCACTGCCTGTTAACTAAGACACTTCTACCAGTATTAATTCTTGTAGATGATGTGAGCTCTTTTGGACTTGGTCATGAATATTAAAATACCTTGTTATGATTCCCCCTAGATCATTTAACATTTATTCATTCTTTCATTCAGCTTAAGTGACCTAAACAACACCTAAAGACATTTTCTAACACATTGCCTACATTACCCTATTGTAGATGTGTCTCAAGCTTGTGTATAGACTAAGAATGGGTATAGGAAACCAAACATGATATATCATCCTCCTTGAATAGTATTTTGGATTTTAAATTTTATTTTAAACATTTGGAACCATTTGGACATGAGGCTTTGGTTCAAGTTTCTAATCTTAGGTGGAAAGGTCTCATTAGGATAAATCCTATAAACACTACTAAATGTATTTAGTGTATTTTCAAGCAACTTTAGTGTGTCAAAAAACCATCCTCTATCCATATTATTGAGATCATACCTGGAATAGTTCATATCCTATATGGAGGCTATCAAAATCACTTATTTTCATGCCTTATAAGTGTTTACAAACAAGTCATATGGTACCTATAGAAACCTCCTGGACCTCTGGTTTACTCTTTTAGGGACTGTGGGCTTGAAACAATGTCATTGATTCTTAGGAGGTCGTCTTACATTATATTTTCCAACCTAGCCCTTCAAAAAGGGAAATCATGATCTCACTTCATGTTAGGGCCTCAAGTATATCTTATTCTCATGTTTTAATTCTCTAAAATGACCCTTTCAATATTATGTCAAGACCATTTGTAGGTGGTAATTTTGGGATGCAGACAATAAAAGTGGATTTAGGTAGTGAGCATTACCTTTGATCCCCTTATGAGTTCTAGGCTTTTCTAAGAACTTTCGAATGCATTTATAATATTTTAAATGATCTAAACAATTTTCAATACCTCATCTCTAATGTGAATTTATCCATAAGATTACCTGTAGATGCATATTCCAATGGCAAACAATTCTATATATATATATATATATATATATAGCTCATGACTGCACCATGGAAATTTTGTCTTATATAATGGAATTGAAAGATTAAGAGACAAATAATACATTGGTGATATTTAAATGAACCTATCACAACCATATGAGTCCATGAAAAAAGCATAAATTTCTTGAAAATAGTGAAAACTGCCTGTTACACTTAAAAAAACCAGTCTACAAATTTAGGGTTTTGGCTCATCCAAACACCACAAAACATGAAACCAAGTATTGGATACATGAGGTGACATATAAAATATCATCTGAGCCTAATATCAACATGTGTATTATATAGAGCTTCTCAAACCAAGGTAAAACCTACAGGGTTCATAGATTACTAGGTAGATTTACATAGTCAACTTGTTAGAAATGGTTCATAAAGCATGGTTGATAAATATTCAAAATAATTATATGAAAATTAAGGTATATGAGTTTATTCCAACCTATTCAAGGTGTTTGAGATGAAACCTCATGAGTTATCCATACCAAGCAAAAACTTTCAAGTTACTTTTATTTTCCAAGTAGGGTGAAAAGAGAAATAAATGGTTTTGAGCAAGAAATTTTACTTCCAAATCAAACCAAGCATAGAACGGAGCATGGGGGAGCTGAAGATTCACATTTCAACCTTTTATAAGGAGACTGTACATGTGCCAAACTCTTCCTTTTCTTTGAGAAAGTTGACTTTTCTTCTGACGAACCTACAACTTTTAGTCACCAATAGTGTATTAAGACTTATTAGGACATATGTCACATGACATCACCCATTTGGACCTTCAAATTTCCAAAAAAAACTAATTGACCAAGGCCAATATAACATTAATTGACATTGATTAAACTATAATACACCCCATGACACTCATATTACATCCCTTATAGACCTATAAAATCAATTTTTTACCTATAAGTTCCTTAATTTGACTAAAAAGTCAAATTTTGTCAACAATACCAAGCTAAATGATAAGTGTTAATCACCTAGATTTACATTCATATTTCTCTCTCATAGTGTGTGCAAGTAGTTCATTCTCCAATAGGTCACATGGAGTGTAGTCAATGACCTTACCTATTTATATGTGTGGGACGTTGTAATAATGTCTAAGATTAGACCTCTTTCCTTTTCACTCTGGGAAGTACAATACATATCCCCTACATGTTTTAAATACTTATGTTAGAGTCCCATAAGAGTTTAAATCTAGTCTTGTGAGCAATATTTCATATTAAAAATCAAGGTAGTATAGTGGATATAATTTTGATGTATCACCTTGTTAAAATAGGTCATTTTTATGTTTTTATCTATCCATTTTCACATAAACAATTAGTTAGTATAGGTGATAAGCACTTAAAAAACAATCTAGGGAGTTATCCCTTAAACCTAGAGGTCTACTTCTACTATAGATAACCCACATACCTAGAAGATTTTAAATGTTGCCCAAATCTTATAGCAGGCTTGAACAACCTCCTATAGGGTGCAAGATTTGGTGACAACTATTCTGGCATGCTTGATGGGACCATTGTCTTAAAGATAAATTCTCAAGTTGAATGTTGGTCTTAACAACATCAGCTACATATGGTGTGATACTCAACAGTTGGAGACTCCTTTCAAGCTAAAATATAGTTGTAAACCATTGTTTTTTCATATATTTGTGTTCATACTTCATGGTCCTTAATAGGTTATCTTTTATTAGATTATTCAACCCCATCAATCCACCTCTTCAACCTAAACTTCCTCTCGAATTTCAATATCCTTAGCCTATTCTACCCTTTGAAGAGCAAGAGGACTTTGCTAGCCAATAAGACCCAAAAATTAGGGAAGAACTTGAAGAAAGCATGGCTATGAAACATGCCTTCCCAACCTTTAACACTAAAAATCCAATTCATCTTGGTGACTATCATGACATTCCACCTAATTCTATAAAGAGAGTTCCTACATTCAATGGTGAAGGCCATGTCACTCTTAGTGAGCACATTAGGGATATCTCAAACTTCTATAGTTTTCACAATGTCACTGAGGTCAATATCACTATTACTCCTTGCCATCTCCCTTAGAGTCAAAACACTTGATTGGTATAGGACTTTTCCTAATGGTTGTATTATAACATGGGATGAATTTATAGTGATGATAAAATCAAGATTTGAGGACAAGAGTGATCACACTCACTCATTCACCAACTCAATATGATATAAAGATCCCCTAAAGAGATAATACATGATTTTAATGAGAGGTTCCTAAAGAATTGGTATAGGTTTCCTCCTCCCATGAACACCTACTAGATTTGTGTTTCCTACATACTTGAGGGCTAATGGGATTGATATAGCCATCATGATACAATCTATGGGTGGTTTCATTACCCAAAGCATATGATGTTAGGTTGTGGAGCTAAAAGCTTCACTATTTGCAGACATGAAGGAGGTTGCTGAGTTCCAGGGATACCGGCATCGGCAGTGTGACCGACGTCGGTCAGAGGTGAACAGAAGGGCAACCAACATTGGCAGGAGTTAACCAATGTCAGTCACCTCCAGGCAGACAGAGACCAATGTCGGTCACCTGTGTAGTTCCAGAACTACTCATTGCATGAACAATTAGTTAGTTGAACCGATTGTTTGCATGTAAAGGCTATTTTGAGTCTTGAGCTGCATGTCTAATTATTTTAAATTAGAAGTCTAAGTTATTGTTTAGTATGGGATCTATTTATAGACCCATTGGCATGTATTATAATTAAGGATCAAAGCAAGGAAGAGATCCTTCAGAGAGCAAATAGAGGAAGGCAAGGTAGATCCTTCCAATTATAAGATCATTTGAGTTGCAGGCTATTGCAAGCTCATGGGAGATATACATGTGTAAGTGAGATCATTTGAATTATAGGTTGTTGCAAGTTCATGGGAGATCTACTTGAAGTACTTTGAGTACTTGTGTATTGGCAGTGTTATTATTGACTGGTTGGAAGTGAACACCAACTTTGTGTTTGAGTTGTGTGTTGGGACCATTTTTGGTAGGAGAGTAAACTCTTGATTCAGAATTACTATGTACACTTGAGGTGTGGGAAGCCTCTGAGAGGTGGGAGAAGAAGTGGCATCTTCTTTATTGTATTTTCTTTCTGGATGAGTATTAATACAAGATTGTGTATTGTCTCTCATATTATGTGTTATTTATGAATTCTAGTTACTTGTTCATTTTGGTATAATTCCGTGTTTAGTTGCTAATACAAGGTAATCATATATACTCTTATTGAGGAGTAGGATCCTAATAGTTGGTATTAGAGATTTTGGTTGGGTTTACTAATAGGTTGTATCAGATCTGGTTAGTGTTTGTTGATTACAGGTTACTCATAGGGGTTTTTGTTTGAGTGGGAGTATAGCAATGGCAGAAGAAAGTAAGCTACGAATGGAGAAGTTTAATAGCAAGAAATATCAATTATGGAGGATACAGATAGAAGATTATCTATATCAAAAAGATTTGTACTTACCATTGGGTGGGGTTGCATGCAAGCCCACAGATATGAAGGATGAAGAATGGGAGGTTCTTGATCGAAAGGCTCTGGGATCTATAAGGTTAAGCCTTGCATCGTCTATGATTTCCAACTTATCACAGGCCAAGACAATGGTAGAGTTGATGGAATCTTTGGCAAATTTATATGAAAAACCCTCAACTTTGAATAAGGTATTTCTTATGAAGCAATTATTTAATTTGCAAATGTTGGATGGTGGATCTGTACATAGTCATCTTAGTGATTTCCATGGTTTGGTAAACCAATTAAATTCAGTCAATATTGTTTTTGATGATGAAATTAAGGCTCTCTTAATCTTGTGCTCATTACCTAAAAGTTGGGAGAGTTTGGTAATGGCAGTTAGTAATATTGCGTCTACTTCAAAAATATTAAAAGTTGATGATGTTGTGAGTGTAATCTTGAATGAAGAGATTCACAGGAAAAGCACAGGTGAATCATCAGGGAATGCTTTGAGTGTTGAAGGCAAGGGAAGGAAAAGAGAGAAGATCGAGCATGGAAGATCAAGGTCCAAGATAGGCAAGAGATCCAAATCTAGGTATGTCAGAATAACCTGCTAGAAATGTGGAAAGCAAGGGCACTTAAAGAGAGATTGTTGGGTGAATGAAGATCAACATGAAGGACATGAAGAAGCAGATGTTGCAGATTATGTTACACAGGATGCTCTGGTATGTTCCTTAGATAAAGTAGAATCTTGGGTTTTAGATTCTGGTGCCTCTTTCCATGCATCCCCAAATAGGGAATTTTTTCATGAATATGTCCAAGGAGACTTTGGAGAAATTTATTTAGGGGATGGTAAGCCTTGTCAAATGGTTGGCAAAGGGAAAGTGAAGTTGAGATTGTAGACGAGCAACACATGGGTGTTGAAGGAGGTCATGCACATCCCAATCCTGAAGTGGAATTTGATTTCTATTGGAAAGTTAGGTGATGAGGGTTGCATAGTAACTCTCACAGCGGACTCTTGGAAAGTTTCCAAGGGTGCACTTGTTGTAGCAAGAGGTAAGAAAGTAGGTACACTTTATCTATCTACTTGTATTATTGATTCTCCTTCTGGTTTATCTACTTCAGCTGTAGATTCGAAGATGTGGCTTAATAGGCTTGGTCACATGAATAAGAAGAAGATGCATGTTCTTGAGTCAAAGGGTATGCTTTCAGATTTAAAAAGCATGGATCGAGATTTCTGTATGCAAAAGAAGAAAGTAATGTTTCTTGAGAAATATGATGTTCATGACAAGAATAGGAAAGCCTTGGTTTTCAAGGAGAAGGTGACAGATAGAGATCAGTGCAAGGGGCTAAAGAATTTTGAGTAGAGCAAGGTTGATTTGGATAGGGTTTTGATCCAAAAGGAGCTTGCGGGTAAAAGTCATCACTCACAAGTAAAACATAGAGACCGATGTCAATTAGAAAACCGACGTCGGCATCCAGACAGGGACCAATGTTGGCTATGTGTAGACCGATGTTAGTGACTTAGGGACAAATAAACACCAGTGTCGGTCATGGGGAATCGACATCGATGATGAGGCAGTCGCATGGAACCAACATCGGTCAAGTGTAGACTGAGATGTGACTGACATCGGTCACTAAGATGGATTTTGGGTGGACAAAAAGCTGTCAAGGAGTCTCAAGCACCCATATGGAGGACTGAAAGAGTAATTAAGCCTCAATTCATCATTTCCCTTCTTTACACTACTTGTTGCTCACTAATGGTCAAGAACCAAGAAGTTATTAAAGAAGCAGAGCAGGTAGATCCAAGAAACAGTGGGAGCTTGGCATGGATGAGGAATGTGATTCCTTGGAGGAGAACCAAACTAGAGTTTTTTGGTGGAGTTGCCAGCTGGAAGAAAGCACTGAGAGACGAATGGATGTTTAGGATAAAGAAGAGCAGGAATGGAAACGTGAGACAAAAGGCCAGGGTATATGGTCTTGAGTAAGCTGCAAGACAATGGAGGTTTGACCATTATGTTTCTCTTTACTAGGTTGGATAATATTAGCTACATTATCCTATTACTGTATTGTGTGCTTGTTACAAGGTTACACATACAAAGAGTTGCTGAACTAAAGGTAAAGTTAGTTCAGAGGTGTGTCATGAGGAATCTGGGAGCAACAAGATTCTTTGGCATGAGTGTGTTCTAGGGACATGGAAGGTCACAAGTTGACTTTGTCTCCAGATGATTGTGTGAAACCGGTTAGCATGCCGAGGGTTGGACAGTTCTATGAATAGTGTCTTGATTCACATAATGAGGTTGAGTACATGTGTACTAAACTTGAGTTTTCCCAAGCAGTGGGAGCTATCAGAAAGTTTGGAGCCAATCTGGGAAAGAAGCACTAGAGGGCAGTTCAGTGGATTCTCAGATATCTGAGAGGGATGAGCAACAGGTGCACATGCTATGCAGGGTTAAGTTATTTTCTACATGGGTTTGTAGATGCAAATGTAGCAGGTGATTTGGATGATAGGAGGTGCACCACAGGATTTGTGGTGGTTGGTCTTCAAGAGTGATCTTGAAGAGGGATACAAAGCCAAGGAAATAAACTAGATGATGTACAGGTACAGGTATAGGTTCAACTGTTTATCTCCAAGTGGGAGATTGTTAGGTTGTGGAGCTAAAAGCTTCATTATTTGTAGACATGGAGGAGGTTGCTGAGTTCTAGGGATAATGGCGTTGATAGTGTGACTGATGTTGGTAAGGGGTGAATAGAAGGGCAACTGACATTAGTAGGAGTCGGCCGACGTCGGTCACCTCCAGGCAGATAGGGACTGACATCGGTCGCCTGTGTAGTTCCAGAACTACTCATTGCATGAATAGTTAGTTGAACCAATTATTTGCATGTAAAGGCTATTTTGAGTCTTGAGCTGCGTGTCTAATTATTGTAAATTAGAAGTCTAAGTTATTGCTTAATATGGGATCTATTTATAGACCCATTGGCATGTATTGTAATTAAGGATCAAAGCAAGGAAGAGATCCTTCAGAGAGCAAATAGAGGAAGGCAAGGTAGATCCTTCCAATTGTAAGATCATTTGAGTTGTAGGTTGTTGCAAGCTCATGGGAGATCTACATGTGTAAGTGAGATCATTTGAATTGCAGGTTGTTGCAAGTTCATGGGAGATCTACTTGAAGTACTTTGAGTACTTGTGTACTAGCAGTGTTATTACTGACTGGTTAGAGGTGAACACCAACTCTGTGTTTGATTTGTGTGTTGGGACCATTTTTGGTAGGAGAGTGAACTCTTGATTGAGAATTACTATGTACACTTGAGGTGTGGGAAGCCTCTGAGAGGTGGGAGAAGAAGTGGCATCTTCTTTATTATATTTTCTTTTTGGATGAGTATTAATACAAGATTATGTATTGTCTCTCATATTCTGTGCTATTTGTGAATTCTAGTTACTTGTTCATTCTGGTATAATTCCATGTCTAGTTGCTAATACAAGGTAATCATATATACTCTTATTGAGGAGTAGGATCCTGACATATGACCTTGTCATTAAAGCTGAGAATGGACTTAAATAAGATGGGAAGTAGCTTCCAAAAGTTTTTATGCCTCTCCTGACAAATATATTTGTTTATGATTTGAGTTTTTCCCAAGTTCCTAATGAAAATTCCAAGCCAAAGACTACTCTTAAGAAGGTAGAATAAATAATTGACTAGAAGTAAAGATATCAAGCCTTAGAGGCTCAAACTAGACAATCTAATTTGTACCAAGGTGTTCATAAAAAACCTTACCCATATCATCATTAAAATGGTCACAAATATGGTCAAGGGAGAGGTCAAGGGTATCCTAATTTTATAAATATTACCAATGCATATAACCCTCCTTTAACCTCTAACACAAGACCAATGTTACTGGTGCATGGTAATCTAATTCAAGGAGAAGAGTGGAATAAATTCAATTCATGGATGAAAATGAAGGTGGATAACAAGCTCTATTTTTTCAAGGAGTAGTCACCCCTCAGCTATCAGTAGTTGATGAAGTCTTCATGTAACTAAATCAAATTTGGTAGCCTCAACAAGTAAGCTTCACCAAATTCCTAGTTGAGGACACTTTTGTGCTTAATCAAGGAAATTCAATTGCAAAAAGTACTATAGCTAAAATGAAGGCTTTAGTACATGATAATGTTGTGCCTATAAGTTCATCTAATCCCCCTACAAGCTAATAATTCATGACTATAAGCATGACAGTCCCTACAAATCATGCATCTGCTTTAAGTTAGAATGTTGAAAAGTCTACTCAAGGTGCTTCAATACCTTAAGTTCTAAACACTTATTTACATCCAAGGGTTTAATATAAAGTAAGAATTTATACTCTAGAGATTGTGGATTCATTGAAGAATGTCAAGACATCCATTTTTCTTTGGGATGTCCTTCATATGCATTGCCAAAAGGAGCTCTTGCAAAAATAGTTGGCTATTATCCATGTTAGTCATCCATCACCAAGCCATGGTCATAATAATGTTTCTCTTACCAATTATCCTAAAAAAATTATAGAACCTTCTACCAAGTCTAAGAAGCCTCCACCCTTGTAACTCACTCTCATTATGGGGGATAAGCTTATTCATAACTACATAATTAATAGTGGATATAACACATCACTAATTCCCAAGGTTTTAGCTAACAAATTGGATATAAAATATGAACCACATATTAAGGGGGTGATTCAATTTTATGTTACACCTACCAAGTCATTAGGATTGATCAAAGGGTTGGAATTTTTCTTGCATGATTGTCCTAATTTCCCCATCCTCCAAGATATTCTAGTTCTTGAATTGTTTGCCCACTTTAATATCTACCTCTCAAGGGATTTCAAAACCAATATAGAAGGCTACCTCTTAGCTAATTGGTCATTCTTATCATTTAGGATAAGTTATGGAGTAAAGGTAACCATTATGACTCAACCACTTGTTAAATTTCACATTGAACCCTATGTTGAAGCAAGTTCCAATCTGAATTATGTCATCAATGAGAAAAAGGAGTCTATTATAGATGATGGTGCTTATTCCAAGATTGAAGGTATCTCTGATTTGTTCTTGATGAGTATCATATTAATACATATGAAAATGATCCTTATTCCCTCATGGAGCAAATTGATTTGGGAGTATATTACTTACATGAGGAAGAAATACCAATGCCTTCACTCACCAAAGAGGAAGGTAAAAATGATGGAATGTGGAAAATGTTTTTTGTGGCTCAAGAAGTAAGATTGGTATAGGATTTGGTGTTATGTTGGCTTCCCCATATAAAAAATATTATTATTCTTCATATAGGTTCCTTTTCAGTTGCACTTGCAATGTAGCTGAGTATGAAGGGTTGATTCATGGCCTTCAATGGGCAAGGAGAAAAATAATCAAGAACCTACAAGTATATGGAGATAGTAAATTGATTATGCATCAAGTTAGGAATGTGATTTATACCAATAACCCTTTAATTAAGTCTTATAAGCATAGGGTATGGTATTTTCTTTAAGAATTCAATGCATTCAACATACAATCAATTCCAAGGGAACAAAATAATCATCTTGATATACTAGTTATTATAGGATCATAATTTGATACACCTACTGCCATAAAAAAAATTTAAAAAAAAAAAAAAAAAAAAAGAAGAAGAAAAAAACAATACTACATCAAGGTCATTATCAAAACTTCCATACCTAATAATGATGTGTCTTGGTAAGTGATTTATAGTGATAAAAAATATTGCACTTTTCTTGAAAAATAAAGATGAGTTCTCCTCAATAAACTAGAAAAGACTCCAAGAATAGTTTGATAATTAGATTATGCAGCTAAGAAAAATAATATACCTAAAATCTTGGTGACCTTAGAGAGTATCATTAATGAATATGATCAAGTGAAGAAGGAAAAGGTGAGTATGTATACAAAGGAGGATAATTATGAAAGGGTCTTGATCTTCAAAGACAACTCCTCAAACTAGGTAAGGTATGTTCTACATCAGAAAAACAAGCATTTGTTGATTTGTGTAGAGAGTTCCATAACATCTTTGCTTGGGAATATAAGGACCTAAGAGGTTTCAATCCTATCCTATCACACTGCACCATTGAATTAGAACCTGGAGTTAAACTAGTTAGACAAAAACAAAGACCCATCAACCCCAAGGTTAAACAACTCATGAGGATAGAGATTACCAAACTCCTTGAATATGAGATAATCTTTCCTATAAAGAATTCAATATGGGTAGCTAATCTTGTGCTTATTAGAAAGAACAATTGGGATATAAGACTTTGTGTGTATTTTAGAGATATTAATAAGGTGTCACTCAAAGATCACTATCTTTTACCTTTAATAGAGTAGATTTTGCAAGGTTTTTTAGGTTCCCAATGTTGCTCTCTCCTATATGGATATTTTGGTTATAATCACATTTTAGTGAATCAAGATGATCATTTCAAGAGAACATTCACTACAAAATGGGGTTTTTTTGCTTATAATAAGATGAATTTTGGTTTGTCAAATGTTGGTGCCACCTTTCAAAGGGAATTGAACATGGATTTTAAAGGTCTAATCAATGAGATGTTGTTAGTATATCTAGATGACATAATAATGTTCTCTAAGGATTCAAAGGAATATATGAAACACCTAAGTCAATTGTTTAAAAGGTGTAGGTAGTATGAATTATCTCTCAATCCCAAAAAGTGCATATTTTTTATCCATGAAGGTAAGCTCTTAGGATATATTATTTCCAAAGATGGTCTAACTATTTATCCTGAAAGGATGGAGGCTATTCTACATCTAATATTTCCCTTGCATAATAAAGGACTCTAAAGCTTCATAAGCAAGATAATTTTTGTGATAAGGTTCATACTTGGTTTTTTATCTTTGGTGAAACCTATCATATCCTTGCTTAAGAAGAACCAAGTTTTTTATGGGAATAAGTAGGGTAATAGTAGCTTTGAATCCATCAAGCAAGTAATTTCACAATCTCCCACTCTTGTGAACTCTAATTTTGATAAAGATTTCATGTTTTATTCATTTGCTAACCTTGATATTATCTCAACTATGTTAATGCAAAAGAATGATGAATGTGCATAACAACCAATTGCATTATTTAGTCAAGGTATGGAGGATTATGAGGTTAAGTATACTTTTATAGAGAAACAAGTCCTTGTTGTTTTAAGAGGGCTAAAGAATTTTAGGCATATGGTTTCAATTAATAGGATTGATATCATGGTCTTTCATCCTAGTACCAAGGAATTTATTTTGAGTAAGGACCTTAGTGAAAAGAGGGTAGGGTGGATCATAAAAGTAATGGAATATAATGTTGATATTAAAGTGAAAAATTTGATAAGAGGTAAAGGTCTTTGTGAACACCTAGCTTCAGAGCTCCATGAGTCCAAAGAAGAAGGTTTAGCTAGTTATGATTGCTCCCAACTAGATGATTTTATGCCTCTAAAAGGTTAGACATGATATGCCATCATATTTTTTCAAAGTGGTGAGTAATTTAATGGTTTGAGCAGACCTAAAAGGAGGTATTTTATATTACAAGCTATCCCATATTGTCTTGTAAATGTCGTGATTTTTAGAATAGATATTAATGGTGTACTTTTTAGATGCATTGACAACGACCAATTTGGAGTGTTTGAAACAATAGGAGGTCATTTATCCTGAAGAACCACAACTTCCAAGATCATGAGGGAAGGATATTATTGGCCTAGCCTCTTCAAATATTACTATGCTTGGGTGAACAGGTGTGTACAATGTGATTTATTTTTAGGAAAACAAAAGATTGTATCTCTCCCTTTGAGGCTTATTCAATTATATCAACCTTTCATGCAATGAGGTCTTGACTTTATTGGCATGATAAATGCCCCATCAAGTGTTGGTCAGAAGTGGATACTCACAATAACTAATTAATTAACAAGCTAGGTTGAGGTAGTGGCATTAAAGTAAGCCAATGAAAATGCTATCTTGGAGTTCTATGAGAATATCATAACAAGTTTTGGAACCCCTTCCGCCATCATTTTAGATAATGAACTTACTTTCATGGGTGTTAAAATAATTGATTTTATAGATAAAAATGGCATATAATTGAATTCATCATCTAACTATTACCCTCAAGATAATGGGTTGGTTGAGTCTACTAACAGGAACCTAATCAGAATCATCAAGAAATTTTTAGAGGATAATCAAAGAGCTTGGCACACTAAACTGAAGATAACCCTATGGGCTAATAGAATAACTCCCAAGAGGTCAATAGGTAACTCTCCTTTTATTCTTATTTATGGGAGAGAGGATAGGCTATCTATATCCCAAGATCTATTTTCCTTAGAGTTGGAACATCGATTAGAGTTTCTTGAGAACACTCCAATGGAGGTGAGGTTGATAGAGTTGATGGAGTTGTAAGAGAATAAATGCAATGCTCATAAAGCTATGTAACATCACCAAATGCTAATGAAGAGGTATTTTAATATGAAGGCAACTCCAAAAGTATTCCAAGAAGGTGAAATAGTATTAAAGTGGGATAAAGATAGAGAAAATCCAAGGAGACATACTAAATTTGACACCTTATGGAGTGGACCATATATCATTATCAAGTGCAAATAAAGCAACTCCTTCTAATTAGAAAGAATGAGTGGAGAAGAGTTTCCTATCCCTATGAATGGGATCCATTTAAAAGTTTGTTATTGATGAGATGAAGGTTAGTCTTGTAAATACTAGAAAAGGTGTGTGTTTTTACTTTTGTTGTGTGAGTGTTCCCTAAGTGTTATTGAGAACATGTGTGTTTTCTTAGGTGTGTGGTTTTGTGTCTTATTTTTTGTTCTCTCTTTTTGTTTGTCATGTTTACAAAGGTAATTTAGTGTCTAAATTATGCATAGGTGACTCCATAGCCTAATAGATGGGAATAGGCTATTAGTTTTCCCATAGTTGGTTTCCCACCCCTAAGAAATTGCCAAGAATGTTGACTATTTTGACTATAAATCTTGAGGCCCTTATGGAGGCCTGTCAAACACCTAGATTAGAAAATTTCCCCAAGCCATGGCTTAGATAGGAAACATGTGTCCTAGGCTCCATGTTTCCTTCACAAAAGTCATAGATTAGGCCATGGCCTAGGCATAATGTGCAAAAAGGGGTTGATTTTACCCAAATGACTAGAAACGATTACTTTTTGGCCTTTGGTGGATTATAGTTGCCTTATATGATGATTCATAATTCATTTTACCTAGTCTTTCCTACATTTTTTCTCTAATATTCCCACTTTATCATCACACTAAAAGCTTTGTTGCCTTCTTGAATCTCACTTGGTTCATTCTTGGCACACTTGGATTTCATTATGATAGGGGATGCCCTACTATTATACATCTCATATTGGTGATTCACATTACTCTCTACATTATTCCTAAATATTATTGGTTTCTCCTAGCCTTTTCAATACTCCATTTCACCTATTATTTTTCTCCTTGCATTGGTTCTCTCACAGTTGGTAGCTTCTCCTTCACCTCCACTGCTTTTGGCTCCTAGTTTGGACTCAGCTTAGACATAGCCTGATCCTCCTCCTTCATTACTTCCTATCTTAGATAATTGGTTGGTGTAAAGTATGCACAATACTTTTGATTTTTTTATGAGGGCACTTTACTATGCAAATTGAAATTGTTATTTGTTTACAATAGTATATATGCTAGGTTTTAAATGTTTTAGTGATTTAGCTTGTTTAATGCATTATTTAGGATAGTTTTTGAATTTTTGTGCATTTGTATATGTTAAGAATATGATTCATTGCTTGAAATATCTTCCATTATATGTCATTATTGCTTTGGAAACATTTCTCATTACATAATAGAATCCTAAATGCTAAAAATAATATGTACAATTTATATAAGTGATTTCCTCTCTTGCTAAACCAAATAATTGCATTACTAGGAAACTATAGTGTTGAAAGTATAGAGTTATGTCAAATTTAGATTAGGCATGCTCTTGCACCCTTTATTAAAAACATCTTTATTTCTTAAAATGTCTTTCATTTGGCCTAAAAGTGCCTTTTCTTCTAAGTTTACACATTACTTCATAGCTCTCTTTATTCAGCATTATCATTTCCATAATTTATATGCAAATGAATTTTTATTCTTAGCTACTTGCTCTTTTATGTTTATACCCTTTAGAGATACCTGTATCCTTTTTTCACTTTATTGTGTTAGCCCTAACCTGGTTTACAAGTCTATCTATAGCTTGGTGAAAGATGACAAATTAAGTAGCCAATATAGATCTCTAGTAGCCCATACAAGCCTTAATCCTTCTATCCTCGTAGTTTTTTATTTAATTACCCTATGTACCACCTACCAAACACTAGTGGCTCTATTGAGATTCCTATATCTTTAGTACTACATTGAAATCAAGAAAAAAATTGAAAAAAATGAAGTTTGGGTAGTTGTACGACTTCTATAGGAGTTGTGACACATTTGAAAGGCTTGGAAGTGACCCTTCAGCTCCCCTGAGCTCAATTTGACATTTGGTCAGTGTTGAAACACTTGAAAATGGGTTAAAACCATTTCACTTCTTTATTACTCCACTAGTCAGTAAAAAATGACCAACCGATTTTGGTTTAGTATGAATAGCAAAAGTTGAACTAGGTCAAATTATCATGTAGGATGATAGTACTCATTTTACTCTTTAAATTAATATTAGTTCTAAGATTGGTCACTTTTTCTTTAGGAATTAATGCTAATAAGTTTAATTCTTATTTTTGTTTGCTCACCCCATACCCTGTAGGTTTCCTCATTGTTTGAGCTAATCTATAAAAACTAGGTACTTCACATGGTGTTGGAGAGTGTATAAATTATTATTAGGTGGTTATTAATCCATTTTTTATGTGTGGGATGATAGTGAAAATCACAAGTACTTTATCTTAATAGTTGAACTCCATTTCTAGGTTACAGACAAGTTTTACCATTTACAGAGAGTTCATATTCTTGTAGTAGTTATGTTTCATAATTTTCATGATATGATGGCCATATCTATCCTCCAATATGAGTTATAGAGGTTTTTTATGTGAAGATCACAATCATAAACAATAAACTATCAAATTTTGTTGCAAGTATCCACCTATAGGTAGGTAAAAGGATATTTACACCATAATGGTGATGTCATGTGGAGATTTACAAGTGTGAGAAGCATCATAAGTTGGAAAAAAAATGAAATTAGACCTTCAAATAATTGATAGTGGAACATAAATTTTTTCACATAGTCACATGTCATATCCTCACATATAGAACTTCTACATATTCACCTACAAATGATCCCAACTGAGAAGTGAGGAGTTTAATGAAGGTATTTGAAACCAATTTGAAGTCTACAACATTGAAAAGTGACTTTGAGATAGTATAAAGGTCACATGACTACATGCAGACCTAATAATCATATTAATATAAGGAAAACATGATTTAAGAGATAAATTACCTTAAAATCTCTAAACAGGGACTCTACCTTTATTTGTGACCTTTCCATTATAGGACATATTGAGGTCTAAACTAGTTTAATGGTTTTCATTATGCAACCCAAGTATAAGGAAAATAAATTGACATGATGAGAAGGTTTTTTGGTTAGGTGAAGGTAATATAGAAAGTATTCCATATTGAACATTATCCTACTATAGAATGACAATTGTCTCTACAATATTCTGAGTTGAAATGGTCTTATATCACTATGAAACCCAATGGAGGTAAACCTTTAAGAAAGAGACTCTCTTGAGATGATAAATAAATTATGATATAAAATTAAATTTATGGAAGTTGAAACATAGGTTTTTATACACAAACATTTCTTACAGGGATCCCTTTACTCTCAAAATGGGACCACCTATAGTCTAACTGTAAGTACCTACGAAATTGGTAATAGGAGACTAGAGTTGGAAACCCCACAAACATGAATGACCACTTGAAGTGAAAATGATAAAATGATCTCAATTATATATTTATATGTGAAACATAGATATAATGATTTAATTACCACCTACATGGGTCTCTATGACCTAAGGATAGGCACCTACAACCTACTATAGTGGAGAAAATAACTCAAGCTAGTATGTTGTAAAGGTTTGAACATTGAAACTAATACATGATATGGAGTGAATCAAAAAAAATTATAAGAATACACTAAAAAATTAAAGGATATATTATAAAATGAAATACAAGTTTTAATATGGATGTCTACCTACATGACTATCACTTTTTTAAGTAGCAATACAATCACTCAATTTGCTAGCTAAGCACAGGATTAGAGAAATTTGAGGAGTTGGAAGACATTGGGAGTGTTAAAAAGTTGAGAACACCTTAAAAATTAAATTTAATATACCACATGATGATCATCATAGGTAATCATATCAAAAAGGGTTTCAACACATAACCTATAGTCAATACACAAGCATGGTGCAAAGTCGGTAGGTTAAAAAAGTATGTCTTAGGGTTCTTGATGAGTGGACACTATTAATGAGGTAATCCATCCTTTAAAATTTTTATAAAGTGTAATCAATACTTAATTAATCCATTAATATAATAATTTAATTTTCCATAATAGGGAAAATTACCTCTATTTTATCTTAAACATAGGGCACTCCAAGAAAGTGCAAAATTATAGGGAAGGCTAAACAAGTCCTAAAGAGGTGAGTTGAGAAGTGTTGAGACATTTAAAAAGGGTTTAAAAATATATAATTAATACCCATAGAGGTTTTTAATACATCATAACCATTTGAAACCACATAGATTAGTTTTGGACATCAAGGACATAGTTGGGCCTATTAGGCCTAGGCTAGGCCTAAAGCCCTAAATGGGGTCCACTATTATTTATAGATATATATGAACCTTCCAAGGAATTATATAATATTCATGGGGAGATATGAGGTGATTTGGAGCCATTATGTTTTTTAAAAAAAGTATAGGAAAGTCATTATTATCTCTAATCTATCACAAGGTATGTAGAATACAGACCCAAACTCGAGAAGCCATCTTTAGATGCTCACACTAGTACAAAAACTTAGCATGGAAGAAAAAGGAGTTATGAGATGTTGGATAGGGTCCTTAAAATTATTCTATTGTAATTTCTTGGAGGTTTCAATGTCAGGATTAAATGAACAATCCTTAAGAGCTAAAACACCCTAAAACCCTCCAAAACCCTTGCTCATGACCTAATGGGAAAGTTAAGGAAGGAAATGTATCCAAATGAGTTATTTTGGCTAGGAAAGTGTTTTGGGATTATATGTGACTCTCAATATCCTTTCCATCAAATTGGCTTGTACCTTATTTTTACAGATAAGGTATATAATAAGTTTTATTGATAGATTTATGTATTTTACAAGTTCAAAAGAGATTTTAAAGATGAGGATCACTTTAGGATATCTAGAGGGACCTAATATAACTAATTTTACCCATTTATTTATTGATACAATCATGTAGGTACCTATATAAACACCTTCACTTTAGGCAGTCCAAACTGGCATAGAGAATGGATGGTGATCACCAAGTGAGAAGGTGCTAACTCTAATTGGGAGGCCTTTTATGGTATTTATAATGGATTTTGGGACAAGAATAATATTAAAATATATCATATCACCACTTTTTTGGATTAGATTGAATAACTGATGGGCATCTTGGTGCCAAATGTGAAGATAGGTCTATATAACTAGTGATGGAGACTACACATGATGAGAACACATGCCTAGAATAAGATCAATGATTAGGAACATATCCAATAAATTTTAGATATTTTTCTTAAATCCCTCATCATAGTTAACATGTGGCATCTCTCCCTAGTCTACTTTGATGTGCTTGAAAGAGGCTAAATGATGAGGATAATTTCTAAGAGGGTAGCTGAAGGATCTTATGCCAATTTTGAGGATTTTTCATGTCTTAAAGGGACATTTGACCAAAGAGTCATTTCATGGTATGTTCTATACTCTAATCCTATACAATATAACTAATTATCATGCCTTAATAAGTGGAATTGTGACCCTTGAGCTCCACTTCTCTATCTCCTCTTACACATTCTATAAGTACTAGCCATTTTGGCTCTTGTATTTTGGTTCATGTCTGTTCTGGTGAAGCCCTACTAGTTTAAATATTGATATTTTGCCTTTGAATAAATATTTGAAGATGGTTTTGGTTCTCAAATTCTTTCCTAGGTGTGTAGAGTAGTAACAGGCTGAATGATAAGTGTCAATCACCTAGCCTTACATTTATCTTTCCCTCTCATAGTATGTACAAGTAGTGTTTTCTCCAACATGTCACATGGAGTGTAGTAAATTTACTTTCCTATTTATAAGTGTGTATAGTAATAATTTTAATGAAAAGTGTTAATCACCTATCCTTACATTAATATTTCTCTCTCATAATATGTGCAAGTAGGTCACATGGAGTGTAGTTAATGTCCTTACCTATTTCTAAGTGTGGCAAGTTGTAATAGTGTCTAATATTATATATCTTACCCTTTCACTTTGGGAATTATAGTACATATCACCTACATGTTTTAAATACTTATGTTTTAGTCCCATAGGAGTTTGAAGCCAATCTTGTGAGTAATTTTCATAGTACAGATCAAGGTAGTCTAGTGGATATCATTTTGGTGTATCACCTAGTTAGAATAGGTCATTTTCATGTTTCTCTATATCTTTTTTCACATAAACAATTAGTTAGTATAGGTGATAAGAAATTAAAAATCAATCTAAGGATCTATCCCTTAAACCTATAGGTTTACTTCTACTATATGTAACCCACATACCTAGAAGTATTACAATGTTGCCCAAATCTTAGATCAGGCTTGAACAACCTCTTTTAAGGTGCAAGATTTGGTGCCAATAAAAATTCTTATTACACTCAAATAACAAACTTATAGATTTCATCTAACTATATGTTTTGATTTGAAGATCTATATGGTGATCCATTCCTACACCATAGAGAGAGCATGTATCTAAAGCCCCATAATAGAATAAACAAGTAGGAAATCAAACAAAGGGTGGGGTGAAATTTTACTACTTACATATATAGATTAGGATTTTGGTCATCTAAGAATACTAATTATATATTTGAGAATCCGAATTTATATCCATATTTATATGTAATCATATAAAATGTAATTTAATGCAATGCGTGTCACTGAAGACCACCTTATCCTTAACTTAGCCCTAGACCTATATTAAGGCCTCTTTTGATCATTTTTTAGCTTCTATATGCATATCCATACCCATATATACCAAAATATATATTGATCCATCACTCAGGCATCCCTGATCCTTTTTCACACATTCCATCCACCTGAACAATAGTGTGACCTCTTTGGTCTAGAGTATAGTGTATTATTACCAAAGGGGGAAGTGTTATTAATTCTTAGCCTCATTTCCCCCTAATGGATATATTTCCACTCCATGAATCATCTTAGGGTTGGCCTAGACTCATTTCATCTCTCAATAAGAATCATAATAGTATATAAAGAGCACTTTCATTTATCTACTACATGGAAAATAGATGGAAATTATCATAAACAAGCTTTAAAAATATTATGAAAATTAAGGTTATTCTTCCCAATTTGACCCTATTTATACATATATCCATATACAATAGCCCTAAACTTAGTTTTACTCATATTTAAATTGTCTAGTTACACTAAAAGCATTCAAATTAGCATTCATACTTAGACATACTAGAATCACTCTCATTTACACCAAAACTTAGATTGGGATAATTACATAATTATTGATCCCATTTTAAGGTACTAGTATGTAGGCATTAGTCAACACATGGGGTGTTCTGATCACATCTAGACTATCCTACTAATGCCACTCTTATTACACTTGTATTCATCAAAACCTTAGAAATCATGGTGGCTTAGGCTTTCATAGTGAAATTAATTAATGTTAGATATGAAAATAAATTCACTAGAGGGAGGTGGCCTCGAGTTAGCCAATATAAGTCAAGATGCCCTTTATATGAGAGGTGGGGGAACACACCACACAAGACAAAATCTTAATTTGATGAAGAATTATAATGTATGTGGATTTTAGTGAACTAAATAACTTTGAATATTTTTTTGGGTTGATCACTATTTTACACAGTGATTTTAGGCTAAGAATCAAGGTTTGAGGGGTATATATTCTATCAAATTCATCTTAGCCTCATCCTTTATATCATGGTAGGTTTTTATAGTGGAAATAATTAGTTCTTAGTGGGTTCTTTGAATGATTTTAGGTTGTGATTCCTTCTCAAAATTTAAATAGAAAAATATAAAGTATAAGTAATTAGTAACTAAACTAATAATTGTAAACCATACCTAGATTCAAGGCAACTAGTGGATTTACATGCCCTGCACCCATTAGTAAGGGGTCCACAAATTACACAAGTAGCATATTTGATTATTTATTTTATATTGTTAAAGGTGAATGAGGAAATCATAAGATCTAATTTTATTACGATAGAACTCCACATATGATGTGTGACTCAAATCAGGACTACAATGTTGATGATGTAGGGATAAGACATTAAGGTTTAGGAGTTTATATTTACACACACACACACACACAAAATATTATATTAATAATCTAATAATATATAATTAATAATATATATTATTATTATACTATTATATATTATATATAAATTTGATATATATAGTATATATTTATAATAATTAATTATATCTAACATATTAATAACAATATATTATATTAATATATATAATATAAATTCATGATTATAGGGTTAACAAAAATTCTAAGACGTGATCTCCAACTCATTGGAATCCCCCTCAAGGCCAAATGATCAAGATAAATTTTGATGGAGCTACAAAGGGTAACTCAAGATGGGTCAGTTCTAGAGGCACCTTCAAAGACTCCAACAACACTTTTATCCTTAGCTATGGTGAAGCTGATTAGATGCACCAGAAACCTCATTAAAGTCAAGGCCCTTTGGAGGGGTCTCTCTATTGATTTGAAAAAGAGTTGGATAATTCTTGATTTTAAAGCTGACTCCTAACTAATAGTGGAAGCAATGAGTTTGAGAAACATCAATAATTGGAATATAGTCAAAATCTTGGAGGATTGCATGAATCTCTAGGAGAAATTTGTGCCGTTAAACATTCATCACACCCTCTATGTAGGCAACCAAGTTTTAGGCCACTTTATAAATCTTAGGGTTGGGCATAACTTCCAAGAGCATCACTCGGCCCTAATCCATACACCAAAATTTCATACCAAATCTAAAAATCTTATTTTGTTGAATTGACACCATTTCTCAATAAACGAGAATAACAATAATTGAGACTAGTGACTCATGCCACATCACCACCTGAGGTACAAGGCATCGATTTCATTAACTTGATAGAATAATTATTTGGTATGTAAATTACTCCATGTTGCATCAACCATGTGTGGGATCCATTCATATCTCCCACCTCCCTACTCATTTGGTAATCATTGATTTTTAGTGGATTGTGAAATAAATTTAGGAGAAGTGGAGCATTGTTGTCAACATATATAATCTTTTATCTAGTTCAGGCTCCTCCAAGAGAACCACACAAAGTAAATCTAAGGACATGGAGCTGAATATTTTTAAAGAGATGAATCAGAACATGTTGTGAAAATACTTGTTGGATGATGTATGCTACTCCTTCTTGGGGCTTATAAATGACCTCAAAATGTGGCATCTGCTAAACTCAAACATTTTGTTGGACAAAAGCACCAAAATCATGGATAAATAAGCTCAATTTTTTTGTTAGAATACACTCATTGAGTGAATTAAAGATGATAAGTTTCTCAATTAGATGAAAAAAACATTTTGCATGCATAGATATTTGTGAGGCTTGGTGATGGTGTATTTACGGACTCGGTCATCTAGGTCATGGAGGACACTAGGTAATCCACTCCAAGGCTAGACACCCTCAAAGTGGCCTAACTGATAGGTATCTAGATAGTTATCTTCAATTTTAGTCCCAACAACTTGTTGTTGGTCTAAAAGGAATTGATCAATATAGTGGAAAATATTTTACATAGCTACAAATTGAGCATCATTTATGATAGATTTGACATCCTAGTTTCGAAGAAGGATGAATCCAAGATAGTGGATTCTCTTACATCCTTGATCATTGAATAAGAATCATGTAAGGATGGTCTAGTGATGGTGGTTTCTATCTATTCTAAATAAGTACAAGTTTTTTTCTATTATGTGTAGTCACAACTATGTATTAAGGTTTTCAACATTAGTAATCTTACCAACATCACTATTATTGTAAGTGGAGTTTTGTTGTATTTCCATATTCACACTAGGTTTTTTTGGAACTTTTATAAATAGATGGGATTTTCTCCTTTTTGATCTATCATGTGTGTGTGTGTGTGTGTGTGTGTGTGTGTGTATGTGTTTCTAATAGTATCAAATATAATTATGCATAATAAGCTATATATTATTATGTTTTATTATATTTATTTTAATATATAAAGTAATAGTAATGTATATATTACTATATTATTTATAATTATAGATATAAATACATCGAAGGCATTTCTTTGGCAATGTGGCTCCAAATATTCATCTCAGTATTAAATGATACCAATTTCGATGCTTGATAGTTGGTGGAGTTGATTGTGGTAGATAAAAACAATCCATATCAAAGTTGTTTGTCAAAGAAGATCACTAAAAATCTTGGAGGCCATAATCTAATTTATATTAGATCTTCTAATCCACCTATAACTGACCTCCATTATATAAATAAACCCAATGCAAATCAAAATAAAAATATCTTTAAAAACCCACTTTATATCAATGCACTCAATTTTATGGGGACATTAGGTGAAGGGGTAGTTTGCATGGTGGTGGATATGGTAGTAGGTGTTGTGTGGATGATATCCAATAATAATGACACAATGAGCTAGTGGCAATCAAGAGCAAGAGGAACATGGTGATGGTGAGGAGGATTGTAGGCAATATTTTCCCTTATATGGAATCTTATAACATTAAAACCTTAAAACCTAAAATCATATAACTTCATTTATGTTTAGATTTATTTATTTGATGTCATGGGCATGACCAACAAGATAATGAAAATAATATTTGAAAGAACCTAATAAAATATCAACAACTAAATAACCCCTTGCCAGATGGCCTACACTGACCCTATACCATAGTGACTTGATAATGAGATCACCAGAAGCAAGATTTATGTAAGTAACATCCTCTATGATATGCCTAATCATAAATTTCTCAAATTTTCTTCAAACATAGTGAAGTAGGATAATGGTCACTAGGGTTTGATAAATAATATGGAAAATCTAGACGTTCTTCACTTTTTATGTGTGAGTGTAGGAGTTAAAAGGACTTTAAAGGAGCAAATGAGAATATTGATGGACATTTCATACATTGTAAAATAAAGAAAAGAATCCAAAACAAAAAAAGGTAGTCATATAGAGTTTAGAGATTAACTATCCCTACGAAATGTAATGATTTTTTTGTGACTTGTGGTAAGGTTTTGATTTTGGGGGAAAGACATGGTGTATTCCCACTTAAACATGTAGTGGCATTGGGATTTAGTAGTACCTTTAATGAAATATTTTCTAATGTAGTTTAGTCATATGAGGGAGTGTCAAATGTCAAATATTTGTATTAATTTATATAAACTACATAAATTTAAACACTTATATTTTAGTGAATGTTAATTTACATGCATTTAACACTATTTAATGTAATTGCTTATTTTGAGGGGTTATTGGGTGCCAACTTTAGTGACATTCCCTTTATCTTGACACTATATAATCTTTTAAAAAATAATGGATAGTCATTGATATTATGAATGTTATGTGTTGTCTCACATGTGAGTGGTATTGTAGCATTGATTTGAGCTACACATTAGATGAGTAACCCTATCACAATAAAATCTCTTGTTCACCCTTAAAAATTGTAAATAACTAATATATTTTATGGGTTATTATGTACTTACCTTAATGACATTCCCTTTTTCTCAACAATATCTAATATTCTAGAAAATAATGGATATTCATTGACATTATGGATCAGATGTCTTGCCCCTCATGTGAGCAGTATTGTAGCATTGATTCAAGTTGCACATCTGACAATGAGCCCTATCATAATCGAATCACTCGTACATGTTTGAAAAAATAAAACAACCAATAAAATATGTCACCACCTTACAAGTTGCATTGTATTATAATTATTATAATATTTATATTATAATTTAATATAGATATAATTATAATTTATAATAAAATTATATATAATTATTTATATAAATTATAATTTATCATATAAATATTATTATAGTTTACTTAATATAATCGTATATTATTATTATATAAATTATGTTTTTAGTATAATAATATGTATATTGCTATTATATATACTTATAATTATAATATAACAATACATTTTATAATAATTTATAATATTGTTATATTAAATATATATTATAATTAATATACTTATCAAACATAAATATTATAATAATATTTATTTATGGTAGTGCCTAATTTGAAATACATTAGATAGTCATAGCATTCAGAGAAAGTATGTAGACATTAGTGGGGATTTGGACCCAAGTACAATAGACTACACAAAATTAACAACACTTTTGTTTTTTACATCAATTTTGACTTTCCTCCATTCACCAAATAAAGAGAAATTAACACTATTATTATGAATAAAATATTTGTTAGTGTTATTGAGAATAAGAAAGGAAAAAGCTTGGAAATATATGTATCTGTATATTTTAATATGGCATCATGCATATATCTATTAGATTATATAGAAGACATCTTCCATTGAGGAATACTTTTCATTTTTAGTCTAATTGGTTTTAGAGTCATCTAACTTAGTTTTATATGGTTAATGCAATCAACATATTTATCTAATTAGTTTTAGACTCATCTAAATTGGCACATGGTACATTCTCTACATTTCAAGAGGATCCACTTGATTTAAGAGACACATTTCCATTGAGATGACACATGTTTCAAACACATGTTGTGTAACTAAAATAGTTCGATGGAAGCTATAGGTTGTATTAATGGTTTGGCATGCCACTTAATTTTGCACAATTATCTCCTTAGTCTTCTTTGAGTTTGTCACCTAAAATATCTTGTCATTACCTCTCACTATCACCAAACACCTCACCTTCAAATATTTCACACTTTCATTTTTTGTATGTCCTTTCCCTTCCCCATTACTTCACCATTACTAAAGATCACTGTGAAACAAAGCTTCTATGCCCCATAGAGTGCATTGCCACACTATTTGAAGGAAGACACAACCTCATTTTTCATTGTCACATCCACCAAAAATATCATATTATTATTTCTTATCACTCCATGCACAAAAGGTCAGATGAGGTCAATAATCATGGTTTTTGAGTTACATATAATTGCCAATTTACACCCTTTCATTTTACAAACCCCCACTTTACCAAAACAAAAATTTACATCCCTATTGGTGAAAATTTCACCTTTGAAGCAAGTGTGTGTTAAATATAATGTGTCATAAATCACTAAGAACAAATATATAAAATATGTCATTATTATTAGTGTGTACAAGAGTACTATAATCACCAAAAATTCAACTATATGATAATACTGACATGTTATATAGGTTTGTATCTACATCTGATCGAGATTATTTGAGTCCACCCTATAAAATACACTCTCATTATCCTTTAACACCACCACCTACCACACCTTGAAATGTTTAATGTCCTTTCCCTTTCCTATAACTTTGTCATTACTCATACTCATTGTGAAACAAAACATTTCCTCCCTAAAAATCTCATTACAATGTTAAACAACACCTAAATTAATCTTACACCATCACCTCCACCAAAAATATGATATGAGGTAAGCATCCATAGCTTCCAAGTGAGGTACAAATTTTCACTTTACAAAACCCCTCTTTATCAAAAGTGAAAATTATGCCATCCCTTATGGCGTAACTTCCACCTTTTTCATAACTATTAGTAAACTATATATTATTATAATAAGTTATATTTATAATTAGTATATATAAATATAAAATCCTAAATTTCAATGTCTTATCCCCATGTTAGTGACATTGTAGTGTTGATTTGAGTTGCACATCAAATGTGGATCCCTATTATAATCAAACCATCTCTTGTGGCATCCTCATCTTCCCTTGACAATAGATAATAACCAATAAAATATGCCACCACATTGTAAGCTATGGAACACTTAACAATCAATGCATGTCATGTAAATTGAATAGTGACATTGAATCATGGTTTAGTGTAGAATATGGGCCCTTTGGTGTACAATATCATCTAAACTTCATTGTCTTTTCTTATCAACATTGCCACCCATCTCAAATTGAAATGTTTGACCAATTTCATGTTATGTATGGTATTCCCTTCCCCATTAATTTTCCATTACATAAGCTCACTATGAAAAAAAACCTCTCCTCCATACACATTTCATTGGCATGTCATATGAAGAAATGCACAACATCATTTTCTACCATCCCCTCCACTAAAGAGTATTGTTTCTTGAGCCTTTGTGTAAAAAAGGTAATATGGGTCATCTATCATTATTTTTGAGTGAGCTAAAATTGTCAATTTACATTTTTTTATAAAACCCTATTTTATCAAAACACAAATTTACATCTCGTCTATGTCACTTACACTTTTAAGGCCACTATTAGTATATACTAATATTATATATACTATTATATAATAATTTATATCTATTACATAAAATATATTTTTAATTATATTATTATATAATAATTATACAATAATATAATATTATTATAGGTTGATTATATAACATATATAAATGATGAACATGTTGATAGGGAAAGGAAGGAAAATGATAGACACCAACACACAAAAACTTATTAATACGTATAAAACTTGTCATAAATTTAACTTATTTAATATATGCAAAGAATAATATTAAACTTGGGCCAAAAACACAATTTAAAGATACAATTATCCCTAAATATGAAGATCTAACAATCTTTGCATTAGAATTTGTTACAATTTACAAAGGGTGAAGTGGTACGAGATAGTTAAAAATGGTTTCTGGCAACATTATTTTTTGGAGACTAAGAAGCCATATCCTAATCAACATTTTGAGTAGCTTTACTATTAATATGAATAATTTGATTGGTAAGTTTTGTAGATGGATATATGATAGATGTTACTATCATGCATTTTTGACATATACATAATATCATTATAAGCTTTTTTCATTTTTTGAAAACTACACCCAAACTAATATTAAGTCTATGAAATAAGTCCTCAAAGATATATTTAATAATATAATAATCACAAACATAAATTAAAAAAATAACATAACTGAAAATAAATTGTATTGAGTGGGTGGATGACCAAATCTAATAAAAATATGAATGTTACAATACCCTCCCATACTAATTAAAAAAAGGACTATGTTACGACATGAGTACATGTCTTTATTAGTAAATATGTAAAATGTTTGAAAATGTGTGATTGAAGAAATGACAGAGTTGTCTTTGAATTCAAGGAATAAAATTTCATTTCTTGATCTCAATGATGGTCATAGTGTAGTATGTGACTTTGTTTACCTTTGAACTACATTTGATTGCCTCATGTGCACCTTTAAATAAGTTTTTGTCTTAATATTTAAACATAATGTAATAAAAAGTTGCTAATCTGGTAAACATTAAACTTGACAATATAGTCCACTATGTCTACCTTAGGATTGCATTTGATTGACTTGATTTATTTATGTGTAGATAAACATTATAGGAAAATAATTAAAGCATTATTATGGAATCATAACTGCTAATCTAATATATTATAATATTAAATATTAGTAGAATTTATATAATATATTTATAATTAATATTATGTAAAGTATATAATTTATATAATATAATGTCGATGAGATGTAAAAGGGTTAGTAAAGTGAGTTGGTTGTGTCCAAACCCACCCAGATTTGAATCTCATAAGGTGTTTGTATGTCAAATGTGGTCATTTGTGTTAGATTAGTGGTTTTAGTGGTGATCATTTATGTTGGTTTAGTGGTTCTCAAGGACTAGGCCCCCTTGTTGTGTGCTAGATTTGATTTGTAGCTCTGAGCAAAAAATGATTATCTATATATAGACACACACACACACACACACACACACACACACACACACACACACACACACACACACACACACACACACACACACACACACACACACACACACACACACACACACACACACACACACACACACACACACACACACACACACACACACACACACACACACACACACACACACACACACACACACACACACCTAGTCATTGTGGAATAACCAATAGTCAAGTTTAATTTCAACAAAGAAACTAAAACTATGAGGAAGATCAAAAGGAAAACCATAATGGATGAAGTACATTAGGTGGAATTGGAATAAAGAGAAAATGTGTTCTCTTGGACTAAGAGAAGAACTCTCCTCTCTAAATTGGGTGGTCACAAAAAATAACCCTACACCTTTGTGGACTCTATAGGGGGAGTAATAAAGGAGATGTTTAGAGGATATGAATAGTTTATGGAGGCCTTGAAAGAAATAAGTATCATACAACTTCCAAGGGACCTTATAGGTAATGTACAAGGATTAACTAAAAATATATATGATACCCTCAAATTGATAAGAACAGTGAAGAGGGAGTCACAACCCAAATGGGGAGATGTCTTCTCCCTTGTATAAGACATGAAGAAGATGGAGGCCAAAATCTTGTTTATAATTTGAGAAACTAGGGACAAGGCCTATAGTCACCTAAACCTAATAACTATTTTGGATGCAGTGTGGGGCCAAAACTATGTAGCAACTATAAGAGATGGTTGAATAGAATGACATCAAGAGATGTGAAATATAGTGTAACAACTCATCAGTCATAAAGGGCATGCCATTACAATTTTAATAGAAATGAGAATTAATGGCATATCAACTAAAGTGGGGAGTTGGCCCTTAGATCCATATTTGAAGACCTCCTCCAAACAACAAATAATTTTTTTTTATTGGAGGTCAAAGGCATAGTATATAAGACCCATGATGACTTGTAACAGTTGATCAATTTTTATAGAAGTAGGGTCCTTAATGTACAGAATCTCTATGTGGAGATTGGGGATACATTTAAAGAACATAAAAAATTGATGGATAGACTCCCTTAAATATTAAAAATACCCCTAGGATGGACTACCTTATCTATCCATCTTAACTTATAAACCTTTTTTTACCATTTTCCTCTCATTTTTGGGAGAACTACATTAGCCTGAGGTCCACACAGACTATGTAGGCATCACTTGGATACATTGGGTATCTAGGGTTAGCTTGGTCATTACTTTTTCATTTCTTTTTGGCAATAAAATTTCTTTTCCACTTCGTTTCCCTAAGGATTGTGGGTTTAAAATCTATTTCAAAAGTAATCACATGTCCTTTAATTTTCCCCATTCTTATTATTTTAGCCTTATGCTCTTATGTTTTTTGTGAGAAACCTTAGCCAATGCTTTCATCATTTTATGAGAAACCTTGGAAAACATTCTCACCATTTTCAAGAAAACTTATCCAACTCTCTTGTAATTTGGTGAGCAACCTAAACCAACACTCTCATCATTTTATGAGCTAATTCTCATTCCAAGCCATAGATGTAGTAAACACTATGAATTACCAATTTAGTGCATTACTAGATTCTTGTCTCTTGCCTATTACTATGGTTTTAGACTAAACCATACTCTCAAATTTGTGAAAAATGTTTTGTGTCAACATTTTCATGATTGTGAATGTCACTCCCCCTCTTTTCCTATGCACTTGACATTTTGTAAGACCATTCCTATATACTTATATGATCATCCTCTTTTCATTATCATCAAATTTATTGTATCCCATTTCTTGGGAGACCTACATTTGGCCTGAAGATCACGTTAGACCTAGTGTCCATGGGATTATGCATGTAATGTCCATTTTCCTAGTGTATCTGAAGTTAGCTCAGCTACCCCTTCCTATTTATTCTATTCCCTCTATTTTTTTTTATGTTAATATCCCCTATGGACTACGAGAAACCATTTTCTATCTTGATTTTATCATTACTGCCTATAACCTAAGGTAAACCTTTAATCATCATCCCATTTTTCTATTGCTCCTTATAGCCTAGGGGAAACCTTATGTCATTTGTTCTTGTATTTTTTTACCTATGTTATTTATACCTAGTCTAGGGGAAACCCTATCTTTAAGTGTAACACCTCTATTACACATGCACAAATAATTTCTATTTTATTGTATTGTATTTGCTTATATCATTGCGACTAACATTATTGGTATATTATTATTTGTTTTAGTTTAGTTTGTGTTGACCATTTTGCCCAATAGGGCAAAAAATTGGTCAACTTCTCCCCCTGCTATTTAAGGCCAATTCATTTTTTGATTTTGTACAAGTCCAAAAGTTTCTATGGGCTCTGCAGGTGCTTGGTTCGAGCTTCAAGTTCTTTGGCTTTGGTTCAATCAACTAAGTTCAATGCAGAGTTCAATCTGTAGTTCAACCAATTTTAGTTCATCACTTGCTTCATCGCTTGGTTCAAACAAAAGGTTCACCAATCGGTTCAACCAATTGGTTCATTCATTTGGTTCAACGTGCTGGTTCAAAGCTTAAGGTTTAATGCTTCAGTTTAGTTCAACAGGTCAACAACTTTTGATTCATTGGCAAAGTTCAAAGGCTTAGTTTAATCATGCTCAGTGCACAACATTGAACCATTAAACTAGTTTAACGCTTTGGTTCAACGTGATTGGTTCAAGGGTTGGTTCAACAAGCAGAAAAGCCTGAAGGAATTTGCCGATGATGATGACATCTTGAAAGCTGTCAAATATAAGGAAGTGAATTAGCCATTGGTTTTCAAAGTGATGACAACCGCATGAATGCCAAATTGCATACAATGAAAGAGCCATTTGCTTTCAAACCAAAGGAGCGCTAACCGTGGAAAAGGCCCAAAAATGCAATGACCCACTAGAAGATAGACTAAGGGCCAAAAGAGCCAGAAAGAGACAAGATAGGGAAAAGACAAAAGTGCTAAACATGGAGAAAATAGGTCATCCAAGTGGCAAAGGGAGGCATCGATTTAAGAAATAACTCCAGCAGGTGACACAGTGCCTATGAATTGACTATGAGAAGGTGCAAATAGCTAGCAATGCAATTGGTTTTCTTCATTTTGCATTTATGAGTAGACAAACCATGTAATCACCTTGAAGAAGTGACCTTACAAGCAGACAAAGGGTGCATGCTCATTGATGTTTTGAGCGACTTGCTCTTCTTAATGAGAAGGACGTGAATGGGCCACTTATAAAAGGGGCACCAAATGGGCTCCTTTCTTCTCCTATATATTGAGGACTTGTCATTTTGTAATGATCTTCCACATTTGCTAAGGCATAACCCTGGCAAAATTTCACTTGAATCAATAAAATGTAGTTTTTACCTCTATCTTGGATAGATATTTTTGAGTATGTCTCGAGTGTTAGTTTGTGTTTAGTCATTGTTTCTTGATGCTTTCATAGGTCCAACACCAACATACCTGTTGTCTACAAGTGCCATTTCTACAGCTGACAAGGTGAGTTGTATTTGGAAGTGTAGAAGCAGAAAAAATTACTACATAAGTGTGCATCTCATAGCACCTTTGATGATCTCTATTTTTTGTATTTTCCATTAAAGCTTCCCTGCCATGTTTCTTGCAGCCTGGTCCTTCTGCCAAGTCTGAAGTGTATGTATGTGTTTGTCTGATTTAAGTGTGGATGTGAGAAGGTCAACTTTATTTTGGTGCATCACCTCTTTAGAGTAGTTTGTTTTCTTGTAATCTTTCTCCCTTTTCATCCCCCCATTATATATCTGTGTGTGTGTGCGTGTGTGTGTGTGTGTGTGTGTGTGTGTGTGTGTGTGTGTGTGTGTGTGTGTGTGTGTGTGTGTGTGTGTTTGCACTTACTAGAATTAACATGATGCATCAAAGGGAGCTAGCACTTATCTAGAGACTCTCCCCTCTAGATTTGCTGGTCCCATAGGTGAGAGGGGAGTTTCCATAGTTACATGGAGAAGGCAGGAGCTTGACCTCTTGCCAAGGGTGCAATCTTTTGTGTCAACAGTTTTGGCATGCCTGATGGGACCAACTAGGACAAGTTGTGTCCACAAAGTTAAAGGATTTTGGTGTGTTATTTGACCAACTAGCCTTTAGAGGCTTTTAAATCAAACACCAATGGTGAATTCAAGTTAAATCAACTGGTTAAGCAGTTCTAGTACCATACCATCCATAAACAACATTTTGGTATGTATACCCCCATCATTCAGAGCCATGGACCCTATTTTCCTTGGCCAGCATGGGTATGATCCTTACCAGCCTTCTGTTGATCCTTACCAGGTTTAGTATGACCAGTCCTAGCCCTATCATGAGCTATATCAGCCTTACACCTAGTCTTCTCAATACGTCACTTCTCCCACTCAACCTAGTCTCTTTGCCAATCAACCTATTTCTGCCTTCAAGCGAGCACTACTAGGATACAAAAAATATGTAATAGATCTTGACACCAAAAGGGGATGTGGCCAAGAAATTCCTGATCATATCATCCATTAAGTGAGGAATGCACTAGATCAGGTTAAGAAGGAATGGGCTCTTCTTGAAAGAGCCAATTGGCATAGGCTTACAAATGAGATGCTGGATGTGAGTGGTTTGATTGCATCTATGGAGGAGTAGCTAAGTATTTATGAGAGGTAGCCTTACCAAGTCTATCAACCTACATACTAACTACCTGCACAAACCCTACTTATGAGCCAAGTCAAGCCTATCAAAGTCCTTTCCCCAATCATGTTGAGGAGAGTTCTGAAATGGCAAATCTTGTGTTTAAGGCTAATCTTGATAGATAGATTGAATTGGCAAACCTTTAGATGCAGTAGTCCATTTTGGTAATAAGGCAAGTGGAATCTAAATCTTCACTACCCTCTCACATTATGGCGCCATCACCCCCAAAGGAGATGCCCAGTCTGAATTTCTTGAGCTAGAATCAAGTGGTTGAGTCATGAAACAGCAAGGGGGCAAAAGACATTGTCCAAGAGTGTAAGGTACAAGATGAGGTTAGTCCTTTTCAAGTCCCCCTACCCTTCCTTAGGAAGCTCCTTGCATTTCATGGCAATTTTCATGCACTCCCCATCTCTATGGTGTTTCCCATGAACTCCAAGAGGTATGAAATGAGGATGATATGGCCAGGTAGGCTGAGGAATTAGAAAAGAAGATAAGACTGCTTAGAGAAAGAATGATGGAGCTTTCAAACCCTACAGAGGAGCTGACGCCAAAAGGCACCCCTTCCACCAATCCACAAGCTAATTTCAATATTGATGAAGTGTTCGTAAAGTGGAGGGATGAAAATTAAGAAAATTTTCCCTAAGGTCCACCCACTCCTATTCTAGAGAAAACCCCCTCTTGTATGCCAAATCCTTTCTATCAGAGGGCATCTATCGATCCTACCCTTAATCTCGTGTGCCTAGCTTTTCAACACACCTCTTTTGAGACAACTCTTCCTGTACATGAGCAGACCCTCCCAAATCTTCCCCAACCTCCTCAAGTCTTTCAACATGATCTCCCATTTCTAAGCTAGAAGAAGGAACATCATGAACCAGCTTAGGACCTTAAAGAGGATAAAGTTGTTGCCTATTCATAGAAGCAAGATTCCAATCCCAAGATCATGAGTTGGAAGCAAACAGTGGAACCTTGGGGTAAAAAGGAAGAGGAAGAGAAAGGTTTTACTCAAAACCTTAAAGAAGATGGGGCTGCTCCTACTCCCGATGATGATTGTGACCTTTGAGAAAGGCTCTTCCAAGAGGATATAGACAGGCAGATTGTAGAGTTGGAATCCAAAGAGAGATTCCTCAGCTAGTGTGTGATGGATGGTTTAGACCCAACAACACATTCCATGTCTGAACACACCCCACCTACACATCCCCAAGAGAACTATCAGGACATGCCTGATATAGGTGAAGTGCTGACCAAATGGAAAGAGGATAATCATTCAATTCTAGTTTAAGGACTACCTCCTCTTCCACATGAGTTCATCCATTAGCCTTCCACTTCACCCCTTCTCGAGGAGGAACCTGTCTTGAGGGAAGCAAGTGAAGAGGAGTATGCTCAGTTCATGACTGATCAGGGAGACTTCATGAGTACAAATGAGGAGGAGATCACCTTAAGTGACATGGAAGAGCATGGATAATCATTTGTTCATGCTTTGAATGATTTGTTTGAAGTCATTGGGGTGAGCTGCACTGTTCTTCAAGGAGGCTATGAGCTGGTTAAGAGTGGGGAAGACAACATTGGGGTTCAAACAAGCATGCAAAGAGGCTACAATTTTTTAGATTTACCCCTTTAGGAGGTTAGTGAATCTAAAGATATCTTCTTTGAAATCATCAAGGAAGATGGTCATACCATGGAACCCAAGCATGAGGTAGAAGAGAACAAGTCAGTCAATGATGCATATCAAAGGGCTTCTAGTGATGAGCTGGCAGTAATTGATTTCTTGATGAGATACACCAGCCTAAAGAACCAACAAGAGGCAAGATTCCAAGAACAAATAGAGTACGTATACATTGGAAGCATGTTTGAATCTCCACTCAGGTACAAGCCAAATTAGGTGATAGGCAAGAGGAGTAGGTCACCAACTCTCCTTTTCATTCAGCTACTTGCCTGGCACCATAAGTCTTCTTGCCAGGAAGGGGATGTTAGAAGTTTTCCCTTTGATCTAAGAGGGAATAAAAAATACCTAGTTAGTTTTATATAGTAGGTTGCTTTCAGTTTTCTTTCCCTATTTTCCTAAGTGTTGTTTGCACAAGTAGTTTTATTAGCCTTGTGTGTGTTTTTTCTTTCCCCTTGTGAGGTGAATTTGCGTGTTTGATTCTATAATTTATCAGAGATGTTATTTTAAAGTTACAATCTAACTTCATGCCCAATGGATTTTTAAGGCAACTGGCTTCTAAGCATGACAAGCATGCTTTCCCTGGGAGGCACCAATTTATTGACCATTTTGCCTAATAGGGCAAAAAATCGGTCAACTTCTCCCCCTACTATTTAAGGCCAATTCATTTTTTGATTTTGCACAAGTCCAAAAGTTTCTACGGGCTCTAGAAGAGCTTGGTTTGAGCTTCAAGTTCTTTGGCTTTGGTTCAATCAACTAAGTTCAATGCAGAGTTTAATCAGTAGTTCAACCAATTTTGGTTCATCACTTGCTTCATCACTTGGTTCAAACAAAAGGTTCACCGATGGGTTCAACCAATTGGTTCATTTGTTTGGTTCAACGCACTAGTTCAAAGCTTAAGGTTCAACACTTCGGTTTAGTTCAATGGGTCAACAAATTTTGGTTCATTGGCAAAGTTCAAAGGCTCGATTTAATCATGCTCAGCACGCAGTGTTGAACTGTTGAACTGGTTCAACACTTTGGTTCAATGTGATTGGTTCAAGGGTCAGTTCAACAAGTAGAAAAGCCCAAATGAATTTGCCGATGATGATGACGTCCCAAAAGCCATCAAATATAAGGAAGTGAATTAGCCATTAGTTTTTAAAGTGATGACGGCCGTGTGAATGCCAAATTTCATATAATGAAAGAGCCATTTGCTTTCGAACCAAAGGAGCGATAACCATAGAAAAGGCCCAGAAATGCATCGACCCGCCAAAAGATAGCCCGAGGGCTGAAAGAGCTGAAAAGAGACAAGATAGGGAAAAGACAAAAGTGCCAAGCATGGAACAAATAGGTCATCCAAGTGGTGAAGGGAGGCATCGATTCAATAAATAACTCCAGCAGGTGACACAGTGCCTATGAATTGACTATGAGAAGGCGCAAATAGCTAGTAGTGTAATCGGTTTTCTTCATTTCACATTTATGAGTAGACAAACCATGTAATCACCTTGAAGAAGCAGCCTTACAAGCAGACAAAGGGTGCATGCTCATTAATGTTTTGAGTGGCTTGCTCTTCCTAATGAGAAGGACATGAATGGGCCACTTGTAAAAGGGGCACCAAAAGGGCTCCTTTCTTCTCCTATATATTGAGGACTTGTCATTTTGTAATGATCTTCCACATTTGCTAAGGCGTAACCCTAGCAAAATTTCACCTGAATCAATAAAACACAATTTTTACCTCTATCTTGGATAGATATTTCTGAGTATGTCTCGAGTGTTAGTTTGTGTTTAGTCATTATTTCTTGATGCTTTCATAGGTCCAACACCAACATACCTGTTGTCTATAAGTGCCATTTTTGTAGCTGACAAGGTGAGCTATATTTGGAAGTGCAGAAGCAGAACAAATTACTACATAAGTGTGTGTCTCATAGCACCTTTGGTGATATCTATTTTCTATATTTTCCATTAAAGCCTCCCTACCATGTTTCTTGTAGCTTGGTCCTTCTGCCAAGTCTGAAGTGTATGTATGTGTTTGTCTGATTTAAGTGTGGATGTGAGAAGGTCAACTTTATTTTGGTGCATCGCCTCTTTAGAGTACTTTGTTTTCTTGTAATCTTTCTCCCTTTTCATCCCCCCCATTATATATCTATATATATATATGTGTGTGTGTGTGTGTGTGTGTGTGTGTGTTTGCACTTACTGGAATGAATATGATGCATCAAAGGGAGCTAGACCTTATCTAGAGACTCTCCCCTCCAGGTCCGTCAGTTCCATAGGCGAGAGGGGAGTTTCCATAGTTGCGAGGAGAAGGCAGGAGCTTGGCCTCCTACCAAGGGTGCAATCTTCTACGTCAATAGTTTGTTTATTTGCCTTTGTGTGTTTTTGTCTTGTTTATTTATTTAATTTAATTGTTTTCTTATTTTATTTGTTTAATTTAATTATTTACTTATTTTGTTTATATAGTATGTTCATCTATTTGTTTGTTATTGATTATTTAGTTATTATTTATTTATTTCTTATTATTTGGATTTTTTACTTTTTTGTGCATTTATTTACACTTGGGTCTTGATTATTCATATCTTGTACTGAAGTTGTGAATATTTGTATATAATCGTACACTTAGTTTATTTGTTTTATATTTACACTTGGGATTTGATTGTTCATATCTTATTCTTAAGTTATTTAAATTTGCATTTAAACTAAGTTTTTCATGCTTAGGATATATATTTTCATTATAGTTATTCATAACTATGATGCATAATATCAAAATATATAACAAACATCAAGGCAATAGAACTACTAAATAATGCAGTGGTCAGTACTCTTGATTTGTTATTTTTTAGGAATAATGGAGTTTTATCCCTAATTAATAAATAGTATAAGTAGGGAAAATAATTAAATAATATTCCTAATTATATCTATTGATTTTTGAAATTGAACTATAATTTGATCTTTCTAAAACTAGTAAAAGAGTAAGGAGAAATGTGACTTAGCTTATTCTAAACTATTCAGATAGAGACTAGGTCTAGAATGTCAGGTGCAGGACTGGGATAGTGTCACAAAAAATATATTTGAATTCATTTTATGATTGGATAGGAGTGCCATAATTGGACACCCTAGGATCTGACATTGTAGTCCTTTCTCAGCACCATTGTCCTCAAAATTTGAGCTTTCTAGGTTTTGTTCTCCTACTCAGTGTGAACATGTGTACCAAAGTTTAGGTCCTCTCTATCAATAGAGCCTCTTATAAAGTTGATATTCATGTTATTGTATTTTTTATGTAATTAAATGAACTTGGGAAAATAAGGAAAAGGGGTTAGTGTGTGTAAGATAAATTGGACGTGCTTCACACCCCATGTGTGGGCATGCTTCCTACATACTAATACTCTAAAGAGGGATCAAGCCATATTTAGTTCTCCCTTTAAGAGTGCTTGGTGCAATAGTGAATGAAATGCAATAAATGCTAAAACTAGGTATGTTTGAGATGGTTAGGTATTAGTCTAAAGACTTGATTTGGCTTGAAAGTGTATAGGCTAGTTGTATGCAAAGAATAGGGAAGATTTCTTTAGTGGTCTTGCTTATTTGAATGATATTTTCCAACCCTTTATAAATTATCTTTGAATGGGCTTATATATGGATCAATTAATCATGGGTTAGATGGAACTAGACTAGGTCAACATAATGAACAAGAGAAATTGAGGAAAATGGTAAACTGGGCTCAAAATGTGATTTGATAAGAGCAGTCAAAAGGGGACACCCTAGGGTATAGTATTAATGTAAAACTTTAGTGATATTATCCTCGGTAAATAAGACCTAGGGAAATGGATTAGTCATAAAGAGAGGGTCCTGACTTAGCTGGGGTCAAGTTTGAAAGGCCACAAATGATTGGGAATTAGTAAAATCAATCCTAAGAGGGTATTTAGAGAAAGCAAGAGGGACCTATGGATTGGGTGTCATTGGCTATGCTCAAGTTACCATTTTTTGCATTTTGTATGACTACATTTACCACCCTTTTATTTTAGTGATGCATCAAAGCAAAATACTAGGATAAAGGAAAATAGAAATCATACCTGAACTTACCTTTAAAGGTGAAGCCCATGAAACTTGTGCGATACTGAGTAAAATTGGATAGTGCATATAGAGCACATTGTGGAAGTGTGAATATGTGAAAGGAAAACAAGAGCAGATTAATTCTTATTATATATTATATAAAACAAGAATGTACAAAAGCTAAGTAAGAGATAGAGAGAGGAATAAAAAGGAATGAATACACCTGACTAAGTACATGAACCAATACAAAACCTATTGTGATACTGAGTAAGGCTAAGTAATGCTAGATGTTCTAGATGATGTTGTACCAAAATTTATATCATGAATGGATCTGAGTGCCAAATTCCCCAAAAAGTGGCTCAAGAATACAAATATTGGTCCTTTATATCTATTGTCTCCTACTAAATTAAGTGAGATGATCATTCATGTGCTAATCAATGTCTAGACTATGTGTTCAATCCCTCAAAATAGGTGGCTCAAGAATATAAAGGCTATCCTTTTGGCTCCATCATTGCCCTATGAAGTGAATCTATGAATTGATATCGATATGTATGAATGTGTATATCAGATGAGATGGATATTTAATCCCATGAATGCTCTATAAATATAACAATGTGGTATGGATAGCTGAATGTGTACTGGAAACTAGGTCAATGTTGGCTAACTAAAAAAAATGGAAATTAGGCTTGTATGAAAGCCACTCCAAAACTAGAAATTTAGCTTATGTGGAAGCCACTCAGGAACTTGAGTAATCATAAATATGGAGGCTAATATTATATAAAATCCACTCCAGAAATGATTCTAACCATGTGCAAATAGAATAAGGCATGGAAATTCTAAGAATGCTTGGGTAAATGCTTAAAACTAAAAGAAGAGAATTAAAAGTGCTGTGTAATCTACCCCCAATCACTGGTGTTTGAAACATGGATTATAATCTAGAAGTTATACCAACTACCTTATATGAAACTATAAGTGAGAACCAATCAACCATGCATGATGCCCCTTATGTCTTGATTCTCTAAGAAAACTATACTAAAAGCTATTGATTTGAATTGGTCTAAATGTCCAAAACTATAGTTGAACCTACCTTTCTACCTGCTTTTAGAAAATTTGGTTTTTATATTTTTTGGATAGGAATGCTTAAAATAGAAACCCTAATGTCTGACACTGTACTCTAGACTCAACGCTATTATCCTGGGCTAAAACTAATCACTATTAAGGAATCTTGACTATCAACCTAGTTTATTCTGGGTGGTTTGATGACTGGTTATTGTTCTAATTTTTCTAAAACTCAATTTTTTTTAAATTAGGATCTATGATCTCTATTGAAAAACCCATATTTATTTCCCCCTATTATGAGGGTAGGAATAGGTACCCTACAATGACTATCCTCAGAAGAAAAATCCTTTCAAGTGTGTTAAGCTAGAAATATACATGATATAGCAATAATAATTGACAAGCTATCTCAAGATATAACATGGTTTGATTTTGGAGATTGTTAGATCAAAATGCGTATGCCTAGAGAGATATAATAATGTAATAGCATATGTTATGTAATTAAATTTAATTGAAGCTAAAAATATTAGTTTTTAATTGTTAGTTGTTAATTAGAGGGATGGAGCATGATGTCCATCATGGCATCTAGGGAAACATGATAATACATGATAAGGATCATGGCATTGCAACAATTGAAGAGTCAATCAAGCAACAAGCACATGAAGAAAGAAGCATACAAAGGTGGTCGAGGGGCCACACAAACAAGGAACATGGGCACATGTCACTTGAAATGGAAAGAAAGCATACAAAGCATGTTAAAATGTCACATACACATACAAGTGAACAAGTAATGTTGGCACAAGGGCCATAAGTACATAAAATAGTATAATCAAAGAACATTGGCAAATGTCCTAAGTCACACACATGAATAAGAGAAAATTAAATTGGAAAACATCCTAAGGCACATACATGATACAAGTAGGAACTAGAAATGTAATCCAACAAGCTACACTAAGCAAGAAGAAAAAACATGTAATAACTAGAAAGATAGAATCACATCTACCTAATAAAAGCAAGAGTGAAAGTATGCTATACATGCTAGTACAAGACTAGGTATATACTAATAAAATACACAAGTGATAGATGTTAGTGAAATATTGATATAGTAATCTCTATAAGCTAGTAAGTAATGTACATTAACATGATAACTAGAACTGTGCAATATGGGAATGGCATAACCTTGATGGTGTAGTCATACAAAATTTTCCCCTAAGGGGAGGATATATCGATGTGTTTTGTGAATGTAAAAGTAGGATTCCCCCTTAATGGGTAGAGTGAAAAAATCAAGTAGCTGGAAGTCACTGCACACACTCAAATAAGATCAAGTGAAGCCTGGTAATGTAGATAAATCAACATACAATAACATGAAATAGAAAATTTAAGTCCTAACATGATATTAGTAATGTAAAGAATTGATGATGCATATAGTCAAAATATTTTTGGTGTTTTTTTATATTTGAATGTTTTTAGATTTTTAAAATGTTATACTATTTTTGTATTTTTGAAACATTTGAACTATGTATAATCAAGCAAGATATATTATGTACAAGTAAGCATAATAAACTATGTACATGCAAGTAAAAAGAAACTATGTACAAGTAAGACTGAGGAGAGACATTACTAACTGATGAGTCTCATGGGAGACTCCTTATCATGTTGTCCTATATCAAGGAGTGGGATCGTGCATGATCATGGAGCTTGATGGAAGGGCTAAGACTGTGAATCATAAAGTTGTGTATGCTATAAATTCTCTAAAATCTCTATAGTGGAAACTAATTTTGAGGTCCCCTTATATCTCTAAGAATCTCTAAGAAGTGGATTTAACTATAGGGATCTTAGGGACCTATTTTGTGGTAGGAGAATCTCTCTGAACATGTGCTCTATGTGTATAGGTATGATACCTCAATGATACTACCCTGGGTGTGAACACCGTAGCTAGAAGCTATCTAGAATCTTGAAGATATGGAGTTGTATTAACCCTCTATACTGGTGATGAAGGTCTTGATTATGGTTTAATCTTTGTGGAAGAACTATAACTAGTGGATGAGCTAAAACTGTATCAATAGGGGTGTTAACCTGAGTAATAATGCTATAACCATGGGTACAATAAACCTGTATATCTTCATAAACTTGGTTGATAACATGTACTACATGATATACTATAGTTATAGAGCTGGTAGTAGTTGCATGATGAAAGCTATATGGACCAGGTTTGAAGGGAGGAGGGATAGATATAACTACTAGATTTTTCTTGTGTCTAATAGTGATAGGGAGATACTTAAAAGTCGCCAAAGATTTAGATACACCTAAGTTGAAATTATGTATATAAATATGATTATAAAGAACATTCTACATGATATATAGTAAACAAAGGTTAGAGAGCATGGAATTGTACACTAATGCATAGAAAACACTGACTTGAATCATGACATTTATAATGTGCTTGGCATGATAAACTTGAAAAACTTTCCACATGAGAAATAGAAAGTAAAGGGTAGAGATCATGAATTTTTTCATAAAGGCATAAATTTTTTTGACACGTAACATAATCTTTTGAATGTGTTTGGCATGATAAACTTGAAAAAAATTCCATATGAGAAATAAAAAGTAAAGGATAGAGATTATAAATTTTTGCATAAAGGCATATAAACTTTTGACATGTAACATAGCATTTCAAATGCATTTATAAAAATGGAGTTGGTAATTATTTTGTATGAGCAAAAGAGACTATGCAAAAAGAATTTTGAAAATTTGTACATTTTTGGCAATGAATTTTGTAATATCATCCCATATAATGAAACATAAGCATGAAATGCAAAGAATGAAGCTTTGTACTAACATATGATAGAATTCATCATTCATGTACATGATAGAGCCCATTATGGTTTCCTTATTATTTTCAAAAAATCTAAGAAAAGTTTATAAATAAATGAGCATCATTTTTGCAATTTGACTTTGGATGTAAGGTGATACCTCAAGAATCCAATAGGAGCTAGTACATGAAACTAGGGATTTAAAAAAAAAATTCTACAAAATACTACAAATTTTTGAAATTGAATTTTTGAGTTAAGTATGCAAGTAAAAATTTAGAAAATGATTGGAAAATTATAGGAAAACACCCTGGGTACTAGTTGATGCAACTAGGGTTTTGAAAAAAAATCTTTTTGTAAATACTATTAAAATTAAAAATTTGAATTAAATTTTTGATTTATATATGCAAGCAAAAAATCAAGAAATTACTAGATTAATAATGGAAAATTACTAGGACCTAGTGTATGCAACTAGGGTTTCGGAAAAAAATTTATTTTAAAATTTGATATAAATTTTAAAATTTTGAGAGGAATTTTTGATTTTAATATTCAAGGAAAAATTCATAAATTAATGGGAAAAATGAGCTAGTAACTTACCCTAGGGTTTCTAGCATTTTTATGTAAAATTCAGAGTAAGTCAGGTTCACCAAATGATTTGTTAGTTTTTAGGAATAATGGAGTTTTATCCCTAATTAATAAATAGTATGAGTATGAAAAATTAGTAAATAATATTCCTAATTATAACTACTGATATGTGAAATTGAACTGTAATTTGATCTTTCTAAAAATAGTAAAAGAATAAGGATAAATGTAACTTAGATTATTCTAGATTGTTCAAACTGAGACAGGGTCTGGAATGTCAGGTACAAGACTAGAATAGTGTCACAAATAGGATCCTAGACTTTGTTTTTTGATTGGACAAGAGCATTGGAACTAGACACCCTAGGCTCTAGCACTATAGTCCTTCCCTGACACTGTTGTCTTTAAGATATGAGCTTTTTGGGTTTTATTCACTTGCTCAATTTGAACTTGTGTACCAAATTTTAGGTCCTTATTATTGATAGATATACTTATAGATTTGATTCTTTATGTGTTTATCTTTTCTATATAATTGAATGAACTTGGGCAAATAGGTAAAAGGGGTTAGTGTGGGTAAGATGCACTGGACATGTTTCACACCTCGTGTGTGGGCACACTACCTACATACCAATACTTCAAGGAGGGATCAAGCCATATGTAGTTCTCCCTTTAAGAGCGCTTGGTGCAATAGTGAATAAAATGTAAGAAATACTAAAATTGGGTATGCTTGAGATGGCTAGGGATTAGTTTGAAGACTTGATTTAGCTTGAAAGTGTATATGCTAGCTGTATGCAGAGAATAGGGAAGATTTCTTGAGTGGTCTCACTTGTATTATTGATTGCTTGAATGATATTTGTTAACCCCTTCCAAATAATCTTTGAATGGGCTTATATATGGATCTATTAGTTATGGGTTAGATGGAACTAGACTAGGTTGACATAATAGACAAGAGAAATCAAGGGAAAATGGTAAACTAGGCTCAAAATGTGACTAGATAGGAGTGCTAAAAAGGGGACACCCTAAGGTCCAGTGCTACTATCCAACTTTGGCATTATTTTCTTGGGAAGATGAGACCTAGGGGATGGATTGGTCATGAAGAGAGGGTCTTGGCTTAGTTGGGGTGAAGTTTAGAAGGCCATGGATGAATGTGAATCAGTGAAAACAAGCTTGAGATGGTCTTCAAAGAAAACAAGAGGGACCTATGGATTGGGTGTTATTGGCCATGCTCATGTTACCAATTTTTGCATTTTATATGACTACAACTCCTATGAGATCAAAAACCAGCCAAATACCCAAACATATTCTAAAAATAATGAGTAAATAGATCAATATAATTTATTATGTACTCATATAGATGTGGATCTTTGAATAAGCATATATATCAATCACACAACATAAGTAGATAAAGTAGAGAAACACCTTATATATGTGATAAGGTAGTAAATAAACAAAACATACATGTTTAAATGAAAATAAACATTTATAATGGTAAAACATGGGCTAAGCATGAGACCAACATGATAATAAAACAAAGCATCACATATATCAAAAAATAAATATCCATGTACATAGGTTTTGAAAGACCTAACATGAATGTCAATGTATCTCAAATAATATCATAAACATAAATAATATATACATATCAACATGGTGTCAAAAATAAAATATGCTAGAATACCACAAGATCTATCATAAATTAGCTTTGACGTTATGTATCCATAAACCCTATCTCAATAGGTGGCCTTGGTGGTCTTGGTGGTTTAGATGACAATGTCAAATACATATACTAATCTAAGGATGTGTTTCTATGCTAAATCGCTTTCTACATTCAAAAGATAGAGAAATGAGAAACTTAAAGAAATGGTCAAGGCTTGTGTACCTGAATATAGTCTGCGCACTGTAATCCATATGCTGTGAGCACTCCTCTTTGGCTATGGAGGAATGACACCTACAAAGAAAGAGACTTGGACATGAAGAAGGTTAGATAACGAGACGGTGGGTTGTCAAGCAAAAGCTTGATCCCAAAAGTATGAAAACTTCTTTCAGGGATATCAACCCACTAGTTAAAGACAGATAAAAGACTAATAAAAGATAGAATGCCAGAATACTGAAATGATAATAAACTAGAAAGGAAAGAGAAGACAAATGTTTACCTGAAAGGAGCTGTCAGCCTGATCACAGTCGCCGAGGTCGGGGGTGTTGTCGGTGTCAGTTGTCTTGTCTACCGACGTCGGTTAGTTTGCCGACATCGGTTGGGGTAATGACCGGCGTCGGTTGGGGTAGCGGCCTATAATCAGGTCTGGTCGAGCTTCTTAGTCCATGGATGGGTCTGTGGATGGGTCTGGTCTGTGCACGGGTCTGAGATAGAGTGCTTGAATGGTTCGGGGAATGGTCTGGGTCTGGTTGGATGCCCTGTGCAGGGTCTTTTGTTGGCAGGAGGGATGAGGAAGTTGTCTAGGACTACAATGAAAGGGTGACAGAGCGAGAAGAGGGTGGACAAGAGACAGGGTCTGAGAAGGATTTTCAGCCTCTCAAGGGGAAGGACAGAGCAAGTAGAAGATAGTAGATAGGATAGATAATTGAAATTAAATGAAGGAATGAAACAAAACGATGACAATTGCTTACCTTTTGGCTTGCTGACTGAAGAACGGAGGAGCTATTGTTGAAGCTACAGAAGGCTTGTTGCAAGAGAAAATCTCTGGTCTAGAGTCCCTGCACCTGTTGCTACTATTGCACGCAGTCTAGAGAAAGGAGAGTCGAATGCCCAAGTGCCAAGAAGATTTTGTTTGCAAGCTCAGGGGGGGTCTGCAACGAATGCAGGAAACAGTCTTGAAGGCTGCCGACGCTGATAGAATCACCGACGTCGGCCGCAGGGTAGCCGACGTTGGCAATAGCAGAATGGGGACAGAGACTAAAAATAGCCTCTTTTCATTCTTGCATGCCACCGAGTCGAGGGGTCATGGAGAAACGATCATGAGGATGCTTAATGGGCGTGGGAGGAAGATAAAAAGGAGATTTGGGGTAATAAAAGCTAAGAGGGAGGTGGGGGGATCCAAGGAGGGGATCCAAGGTGGCAAGGGTGAGGTGGAAAGGGGGCCACTAAATCAAAATGTTTAAGTTATTTTAATTTAATGAATGAAGGGGACTAGGACAAGGGTTAGGATGCAGGTCAAGGCGGACAAGGGGGGGAGAATGAAAGATGACCAAGGTGCAGACACATTTCTGGTGTCTACATTTGCCCCTTTTTGTCTTGTTGGTTGTTCTTGATGAACTGTAAGACAAAAATAGGAGTTGGTTGCCCCAAGATGAGGATGAGGTGTTCCCCCCTCAAAGCGAGAGTCGAGAGAAGGGAACCAGAGATTGAGTGTCGATTTGATAGAGAGATGGATAGAGAGAGGGTGAGCGAAAATGCTGCAATAGTCAGAATTGCGCGTATACCATTTCACGGGATGGTCGGGTCAAATTGTTGCATGTCGAGGGTCGAGGAGTGCCAAAATTGAAGTAACCAGGCCCCAACATTTAGTCGTCTACTGATCGGGTTACTCAATCTAAGCTGAAGCTCCAAATAGTCATCGTGTTCCAGGTATCCTGGGCTCAGGAAGTGCTCCCAGAAACACGAAAAAGCCACAAGTAGTAAGGACCAACCGGCTCGCGATCCTATACTTGTGAAGGTCAAAAATAAGTTTGCGAACAATTTTGCTAACCAGTCATGAGGTAGCATACAGGTAAAAACAACCAAGGAAACATTGTCTTGGAAGTGGTCAAGGTCGGAGGAGATAGGCATGATCTCCAATGGTCATGGGTCAAGGTGGATGGATGGATGAAAGGATGCGGCCGAGCTAACCTTAGAAGACGTCATGTGATCTGAGTGCTACCTACATAGCCCTTTGTGTAAAGGGCCTCAGGCCAATGTAGTTCTCCCAAAAGGGAGGAAGGGTCAAAGAGATGGAATTGGTCTTGGTTGAGAGCAAGGTCATGGTCAAAAAAGGGGGAAAGAAGGTTTTTCCATCAAAGAGATGAACAAATGAGGGTGGTCGAGCTAACCCTAGAAGACAGTCGTGTCATCTGAGTGCTGCCTACATAGCCCCGGTCATAGGGCCTCAGACCAATGTAGTTCAGACTGAAAGGGGCCGAGTGGTAGACAGGTGGTCAAAATATTTGAATGATTGGCTTTTGTCAAGGTCAAAAAAAAGATGCTACAGCGTTTCCCAAATGGTGGATTCTGCAACATTGGTCGAGAGGTCTTTCACTCCTAGCAATTCTCCATAGTCGTGATGGACGTATACTAAAAATGAACTGGGGTCTATTTATGCTTCAGCAAGTATTGGTTTATGCTTAACATAAATTGGGTCTAGTCGATAGTTTCCATGTGTATTGTTGCCCATAGAAACTATGTGAAAAGGACTAAGGTGATGTCTGATGTCATGATGCAAATGATGAAAATGTCGAGGTTGGAGTTGAGTCGATTGGGCTTGACAAGTGATGAAGCTAAATGTGACCAAAGTGTAGAGGAGAAGTGAAAGGCAAATTGCTCTTTCATTGACAAGGACCGAAAAGAGAGCATAGATAGGGGTTGTTAGAACAAAATCCCCATTCATGCGTTGTGTCAGTGACCAGGGTTGTGTTAGAATGGTAATCGAATCACTTCAACATTAAAGTGAGCTCAAAGTCCTTTGAACAGGTGTTATGATAGGAAGAGGATAAGGTAACCCAGTTTAAGAGCAGGAATAACCTTGCCCCTTTTTATAGGAGACCCTGAGACAACTAGAAGCCAAGTCCATGACCCCCCCTTTTTTTTTTTTTTTTTGGTGCAGACTGATCAATGTGAGAAGTCTACATAGAGATGTCATTTTGATTTGTGGTCATGTTGTGAAGCTGATTGATGCGGGAAGCTTCTAAAAAAGTGCTGTTTGTAGCAAGATTTAGTCATAGCCATCCTTCAAGGGAGTGGTCTATATTGTTGCTTTATATAAGTTTGAATAGCTGTCCTTTGAGGGAGCAGTCTATTAGCTACAACAATGATAGTATAGTTGTCCTTCGAGGGAGCAGTCTGCTTCTTGATTTGATTTTGTGACCTTGGATAAATTTTGACATATATATATATATTTTTTTTTGGTGAGTCATGGACAAGACTATAGAAGGTCAAGGGCTCCCTTTTATTAGGACAAGGCACCCACGCATCATAAAAGGGTTGTAGAGGACTTGTTTAGGGGAGTAGGGTTGGAGGAATAAGGATTAGGAGGATGAGGATTGCTCAAGGGATGAGCTCAAGTTAAATGTCAAGTGGATGAGTACTCGACTAACAGAAGAATGGTCGAAGATGTAATGCATTAAGAGGCTCAGGTTCTGGCCGTCCGTCGAGAGAAGATAGATGATAAGTCCCTGACCCATACTTGTGCGTGATGATGAAAGGTCTAAGCCAATTAGGGGTGAATTTGCCTTGCTTACTTCGCTCCATATTGGTCACGTGCTGGTTTTCTTTGAGGACGAGGTCTCCGATGTTGAAATCTCATTCTCGCAAATTTTTGTCGTAGGCTCACTTGATGCGATTTTGATAGACATGGAGATGGTTGAGGGCAGCAAGACGGCGCTCGTCAAGTAACTCAAGTTGAGCTAGGCGATCTTGATGAAAGTCATCATTGGAGAGAATGTCATGCAGAGAGATGCGGAGAGATGGCATTTGTACTTCGAGAGGTAGGATAGCCTCTGTTTCGTACATGAGAGAGAAAGGGGTAGCACCCGTAGAGGTTTAGATGCTAGTGCAGTAGGCCCATAAAGTGAATGGAATATGAATGTGCCAATCCCTTCCTGTGTCATTGACCACCTTCATGAGAATCTTAGTCAGAATTTTGTTGGAAGCCTCGGCTTGCCCATTTGCTTGTGGGTAGTAAGGCGAAGAAAAGCTGAGTTGGATGCCAAATGAATTACATAGTTTTTGGACAGTCTTGTTTTTAAAGGACTTGCCGTTGTCGGTGATGATTTTGTGAGGAACATTAAAATGACAGATGATGTGGCTACTGATGAAGTCGACAATTTTGTCAGCTTTTGTGGAGACGAGAGGAATGGCTTCCACCCACTTGGTGAAATACTCAGTGGCAGTGATGATGGATTGATGACGAAGAGATGAGTGAGGGTTAATCTCACCGATGAGATCTAAACCCCACTGAGAAAAAGGCCAGAAATCTTGAGTGACTTGTAAGGCATGGCTAGGGAGATGAAGCAAGTTAGAGTGCTGCTGGCACTTGATACAACGCCGAACATAGTCGCTACAGTCTTGATGAAGGGTGGGCCAATAATAACCCAGGCGAAGGATGCGCTTGGAAACCAAGTTTCCACTAAAGTGTCTACCACAAATCCCATCGTGGACTTGTTTTATGGCATGAGAGGGTTCAGTGGAGGTGAGACAGTGAAGAAAAAGGCCATCAAAGCCTCACTTATAGAGAAGACCCCCTAGCATGGTATAGTGAGCTGTGCACTTGATGAAAGCTCACCGCGCATTGCTAGAGAGGTTGGGAGGAATGACAGAAAGAGACAAGTAGTCCACAAGTTGCTTATACCAATCATCTCATGGACTAGAATTGATAGTGTTGATATGATTGATGTTAGGAGAGATGTATGAAGGCAATGGTACACGATGCACCGTGACAAAAAGTCAAGATGACGATGATGAAGACAGGATATGCGAGGCAAGAGAAGCCATGGTGTCAGCAAACTTGTTCGCAGAGCGTGGAACAGTCTGCAAGAGGTAATGGTCGAAAGATGCCAGAAGAAGGTCACCATGGTTTTTATACCTTTGCAAAACTTCAATTTTACAGAGGTATGAACCGTTGACTTGATTGACGATGAGATGCGAGTTGCCGAAGATGTTAATAGACTTGATGCTGAGAGAAAGGGCAGTTTGAAGTCCCAAAATTAAGGCCTCATATTTGGCCATATTATTGGTACAATCAAAGTCAAGCTTGAAAGACAGAGGCATGGGATCCCCTTCGAGTGGGATGAGGATGACCCCCGCACCCCCACCGAGTTGACATTTGGAGCCGTTAAAGAACATGGTCATTTGGTAGACGGTGTCATCAACAGAAAGTGTGGCGATGGACTCATCGGGAAACTCACACTACGAAGGTTGATTATCAGGAAGAGGGGCATCTGCCAATTGGTTAGTGATGGATTGCCCCTTGATAGATTTCTACTGGATGAATTTGAGGTCAAACTCAGCAAGCAGCATGAGCCACCGAGCCATACATTGATTCTGATATGGCTTGGAGTGCATGTATCGAAGAGGGTCTGTGTGAGTGACGACAAAGGTCTTGTGATTGAGACGATAGTGGCGGAGCTTGGTAGTGGCAAAGACTAATGCCAAATAGAGTTTCTTGGTATGAGTATATCGAGTTTCATAGTCGACCAGTGTTCGGCTGACATAGTAAACCGCTTGCTCACGGTGATGCTCATCTCGGTGCGCGATCATGGCACCTAACGAATGGTTGGTGGCAAAGATATAAAGGTAGAAGGGTTGGTCGTATTTAGGTGGAATGAGGACTAGTGGAGAGACCAGATAGCTTTTGAGGGCTGCAAAAGCCTCTTGACAATCCTTATCCCACTTAAAGGAGGCATCCTTCTTAAGGAGATGATGAAAAGGTTGGCAGCGGTTAGAAAGCTGTGAGATGAAATGGTGAATAGAATGGAGCTTCCCTTGTAGACTACGAAGTTGCTTGAGATTGGTCAGAGGCGGCATCTCGAGGATAGCACAGATCTTGGCGAGATCTATCTCGATTCCACGGAAGGAAACGATGAAGCCAAGGAACTTGCCTGAGAGGACCCTAAAGACGCATTTCTTGGGGTTAAGGTGGACATTATACTGAAGAAGGCGAGAGAAGATGATCCTGAGAATGGTCAGGTGGTCACGGCGAAGCTTGGACTTGACGAGAAGGTCATCCACATAGTCCTCCATGATTTTGTGGAGGAGATCATGGAAAATGTAGGTCATGGCACGTTAATATGTGGCGCCAGTGTTCTTCAGGCTGAAAGGCATGACTCGATAGCAGAAAGTCCCCCATGGGGTGATAAAGGTAGTCTTGTGTTGATCTTCCGATGCAATTAAGATCTGGTTATATCCTAAAAACCCGTCCATGAGAGATAGCATCTCATGGCCGGCCGTGAGATCAACAAGTTGGTCAATGTTAGGAAGAGGGAAGTCATCTTTGGGACAGGCTAGGTTAAGGTCATGATAGTCTATGCAGATCCGAATCCCCCCAGTCACTTTGGTGACTGGGATGATGTTAGAGACCCACTACGGATAGTCGATGGGTTGGATGAAAGAGATAGAAAGAAGGCGCTGAAGCTCCTCTTTGACAAGGAGCACAACGCAAGGATGCATCTTTCGAAGCTTTTGCCTAATAGGCTTAGCCTCTGGTTTGGTGACAATGTTATGGGTAGCAATGGTGGGGTCGATGCTAAGCATGTCACTGTAAGACCAGGCAAAGGCCTTGCTATGGTCTGAGAGGAATTGGGTATAGTCAAGCTGCTCCTGGGTGTCTAAAGATTGGCCAATCTTTAAGATGTGAGGAACATCGAAAGAAGGGAGGTTGATGTCAATGGTTGATTCATTTAACATAACCTGGGTCTCAAAAGGGAGGGAGCATTGGATGAAAGAGCCGTCAGTGCCCATGTAAGAGAGAATGGCATCGTTGTCAACGCAGCGGATAGTGTGAATGGTCACCGACTCATCTTCTATCATGCTAGGATGGATGAGAGGGAAGGACTTAGACACCCCATTTAGCTGATAGGTCAGGGGTTCCAGGCAGATGGTGTTTATGGAAAAAAAAAACTAGGAGGGATGGAAACCACCGACTCTGTAAGTGACGAAGGAGAAATGGGTGAGTTTGGAGGAGATTAGTCAATGGATGGCTCGGGACAAAGGTCGGAAGGAGTCTGAGTGGGGTCGTGATATCCCAGGCCATACCATTTCTTGGCATCATCATCGTTGAGCAACTCGATGGGCTGATGGGAGCCCTGCTCATAACGTCCGAAACCAAAACCCTTCTATGCACACCTATAAAGGTAAGTGTGTGCAAAGGCGGGGTTGCCAAGAAATGAGAAATCTGATGTGAAAGGTTGGGGTGAAGAGGGAGGGTTGCCACCAGTAGGAGCTTGATTGAGCCCCCCATAGACAAGATTGGTTTGAAGGTGAGGAGGACCATAAGGCACAACCATCCCGATCTGATGGTCGTAACTGGGACTGTGGTGAAGGCATCCATACTTTTGTGGAGTTTGGAACATGTCTAGGGTCAACAAGTGATATTCCCCAAGTGAAAGTCGTTGGAAGATGTCTTCCATGGGGTCTTTGGTCATCGCTTGAAGAGGAGGGGTAAGGGTGACTGCCGGTTGCGAACTAGTCGAAGCTTCCACGAATGGAGGTGGTGCTGGAATTGATGGCTTGATGGGAATGAGGATGTCATTAGGATGGTAGGTTGTGTTACAAGTTTTGAAGGGTGAAGGGTCAGCGGGAATGGTGTGGACTTGCCCGTCATGCTCAAATTTTACACAACGGTGGAGGGTGGAGGGGACACAAGCCATGGCGCGGATCCAGGGTCATCCCAGCAACATGTTGTATTGAAACTCTCCTTTGATGATATAGAAGAGCTCCAGGATTGTGCGTGGACCAACGTGAATGTGAAAGACAACTGTGCCAATGGTTGTGGTAGTGGTGTCATTGAAAGAGTGCAAGATCGCGTCAGTTTTGGAGACGCAATTCTTGGGAAGAGCCAACTGATCAAAGGCATGAGTGGAGATAATGTTGATGCTAGCGCCTCCATCGATCATAACATGTTTAACGCATGTCCGGTCAACATAGGTAGTGATGAAGAGGGAAGCATCCTGATCTTTCGTGTTAGATGTGGGAATCTCAGAATCGTTGAATGTGATGGAGGCAATAGGAGATAAAGAATGGACGAGGGCAGCGAGTGGTTGGGGGTCCTCGAGTTGGACCTCTACTTCTTGGAGGGCTCAGATAAGGGCTTGACGATGCTGGGGCGAGGTTTGAATGAGGTCATAAAGGGACATCTTCACAGGTGTCTGGTGAAGCTGTTTCACCATGGAGTCATGAATCAGCCCGGAAGAGGAAGACGAAGAAGGCTGAGATGTGCCAAGGATAGAAATTTTAGGCTTGGGCGCAAGAGGTGGCTTGATGAAAGAGTAGGTCCAAGGAATGGTAGCTTTTTGTTTTGCCTTGTCCTTTTACGACCTAGTGGTTATATGGATAGCATTGATTTCAAAGATAGGAGGTGAGGAAGGGGTCATGGCCTGCTGGTGAGATGTTGGTGTAGTTGAAGAGGTTGGATGGGAAGGGGTCGAGGTCTGGTCAAGAGTGTCCTCAAGGAGGAGAGTGTCCTTCTCCATATAACGGTGAATGATGGCCTTAAGGGCACATCAAGTCTCGGTATCGTGTCCTGGCATACGATGATATAAGCAAATCTTCGTGTCATCGAACCAGGAGGGCTTGGACCTGAGAGGTTGGAAAGGTCTAATGGGTGGGAGGCTTATGCTGGAAGTCTGCAAAAGTCAATGCAATATCAACAAGTATGAGCCCGCTAAAGGGTCCGTGCTAGTTGATATGTGCGAGGTCGGTGACTTTTGCTTAGGCAGAGTTGGAGGAGGTTTCCATTCAACCTTATGGGTTGATGGTGTGGAGATAGGTGGAGACGGCACTTTCTTCATGAGAGATACCACTTTTTTAGGAGAAGGTAGGCTGGAGGTAGGCAAAGGAAGCAAAGGAGGCAACTAGTTTTGATTGGAGGTCAGAGTGGGAAGGACTCTGGTCAGGGTTGAAGGATGGGAGCCAAAAATGGATGGCAATGGTGATGGGGGAGGAGGCGTTCGCTTCTGTGGTCTGGCAGTCTTCTTCGACTTGGTTGGAAGACTACTACTGGTCAAGGTCTAGTCTAAATCCACCTTCACTTACGGGTGAGTGAGGGTAGAGACAGGGTGAACGCCAAGTGACTTGATAGGTTTAAATGGGGCAGATGCAGGCTTTGGTCTTGATGGGATTGGTTGAGGTTTGGGCGTCTGGTCTTTGTTGAGAGTCTTGGGAGATTCTACCTTGGGAGGATTAGTAGCATGTGATGAGAGGGCACGAGCATGCTGAAGAGCTTTAAGACGCTCCCACAATACCTGATGCGTCACTTTCCTTGAAGGGAGAAGTTCAATTTTCTCCACTAATCGAGAAAATGGCTGAGAAGATGATGGATGAGATTTGAGTCCTTGAGAAGATGTTGACGATTGCGGGGCTGAAGACAAGATGGGTGTAGCAGTCTTGAACCCATGGCATGATGAAGTCATGACAGATTCGTCTTTGGTTGGAGATGAAGGAGAGGTAGGTTCTTCCCTGGGTGGAGAAGAAATTGGCGAATGAGGCTCCTCAAGCGGGAAAAGGGCAGGGATGATGGTGCCCTCCACTTACGGTTGAGGAGTAGGAAGGGTCGGGTCCTCCATAGGCAGCAGGAAGGAGAATGGTGAGACTGGTGGTGCCGGTAAGGTTGAGGTGTCCTCCAAAATGAGAGAGGTTGACAGAGAACTAACTAGGGAAGGAGGCTCGTCCACATGTGATGGACTGATAGATGGACTAACCTCTTGAAGTCAGTCGGGGATGAAGGGCGAGACCGTATTGACTGTTCGAATGTTGTGTTCATGCGTGTCATCAATTAAGGTCTGGACATTGTTTTGGGTCGGTGGATGATTGGGGAATGGTTGTTTGAAGATGTCAATGGCCTGATTAGGGGGGCATTGGGATTGTCTAGCATGAGGTCCCCCCTTTCAAGCATGTCTTGGATTATGTTTTTAAGGGTCTTGCAATTCCCCGTGTCATGTCCTTTAACACGGTGGTAGTTGCAGAAGTCATGTTCCCTATACCACGTAGGGATGGCGTGTGAGGGATCAAATTGCAGAGGTGGTCGGATCTGAGGGAGATTGAGAACCCCCTGTCTAACAAGTTTTTCTAGCACAGACGCGTATGATTCTCCAAGAGGAGTATACTGTCATTGTACGTATCTCTGCTGGAATTGATGGGTGGTGCTCTGAGATGTGGATGGCTTAGATCGATTATTTGAAGGCAAAGAGGATGAAGGTCTAATGACCACAGCATTAGCTGAAGCTTTAGACTTAGGATTGGATGATGATGGTTTAGAAGAAGAGGAGTCATTGGTCTTAGAGTTGGGATTCTTGCTCTGCAACTTGACTTTATTCTCCTCGATGGCACGCAACTCAAGTTTGCAGGCCATCGTGAAGGCTTTGTCGAAGGTGCGAAAGGTTTGAACCCTCAAGGTGGAAGAAATATGTCTGGGGTAGGCTTGGGAGAAGAGTTCAATAAGTTCAGGCTGGGGTAAGGAAAAAGAGAGTTGATTGATGAGGCCTCTCCATCAAGCAACGAAGTCAGCTATGGATTCATCCTTGAATTGACGGATAGAATAGAGGTCTGTGATCGAGACCTTCTTGGAGATGTTGATGGAGAAGTGATCAAGAAAGAGCTGGGCCAACTGTGTGAATGTGAAGAGGGAATGGCTGGCAAGGGAGCTGTACCAGTCAAGCGCAGCACCTGAGAGAGACATAGGAAATGTGCGTAAAAGCAACGCATCGTCATGGGCAATAAGGTAATAGGCATGTCTGAATGCCTGTAAGTGTTGTTGTGGGTCTTCCTTGCCTTGAAAGCGAGAAAATTTTGGAAGTTCCCACTGGCTAGGATATGGCCTGATTGGGACAGAAGGATGAATGGGCTCATTGCAAATTTGCTCATATGAGAGAGCATTGCGTGAGCCAAAAATAGAGGTCTCAAGGCTGGACATCTTGTCCATCAGCATTTTGATGATATCTGCTGACAGATTGATGCGTGGAGTGCCCCCTAGGTTGTAGGGTGATTGGAAGAGGCTAGAGGAGGTACACAATGTAGTTAGCTATGCCTGTAAGGGCACAACATAGGGATAACTAGTCACAGGGATAGAAGAGAAGGCTAAGGGTGGTTGGGTAGAAGGCATAGCTAGGCCTAATGTTGACACAAGAGGTTGGATTGTGGTAATAGGGGCCAATGGATGGGAAGCCACCCTAGTGTTGATATGGGCCAGGGTAGGTGGAATAGAGATGACCAGGTTCTGAAAAGGAGTGGATAGTGGTTGAGCGGGTTGAGGTTGATAGGGTGCTAAAACCTCGATGGAAGTGGGCCCCAAGATGGAGGGAGAGGCCACACCTGGAGGGTTGGTCAAGGTCTGGTCATTGGTCAAGGTGATAGCTTGAGTGTCTAAAGGTTGAACTACGGATGCTGTCGATACGGCTGTAGTCATGACAAGAGAGGTCGGCATTCTATAAATTAGATTGCCCAAGGAGTCCCGCATTCAGCTATGCGCGAGATAGTGCTGCAAGGCCTTGACGTTGAGGTCCAAGAATCGTGCGAAATCTTGGTCCCCTTCTGGGACAATAGGAGTCTGAGGCGGGGTTGGACGAGTAGGAGTTCTTTCAATCTCCGAGTTGAACTCCATTGTAGGACTGGTTATGGACGGGGTAGGCAGAAGTGGTTGACAGCTAGCGTGGTTGACAAGAGCCTTGGCTTGACTACGAGTCAGAACCATTCAAGGCAAAGAAGGTTAGGTTTCAGAAACTATGTTTTTTTAGTTCCAGAAATTCAGAATGGGATTTTGGTAGAGAAAGGATGGGTTTCAAGGCTGCTATTTTGAAGAAAAGGACAATGACAGAGGCCGATGTCAGTTGAAAAACTGATGTCGGTAAGAAAGATGGCCGACGTCGGTCAAATAACTGATGCCAGCAAGAAAAGGAAACCGACGTCAGTGGTGAAACCGATGCCAGTGACTGTGTTTTCCAGAAAAACCAAAAAGATTTGAAGATTCTTGGAAAAACAATGAAGAAAGTGTCCTCACACACTGAAACAAGCAGATGAGAATAGAAAACAGAGAGAGACAGACAGGCCCTAAGCGTGAAATCCTAAGAATCAACTTTAGAATCCTGTGGCTTATGCCTTAGATGAGTGTTTGGGAAGGTTGGCTAATAGAAGGGTCCTAGAAGAGGCAGTCTATGGATGGTTTCAGGTCTCGTTTAGGTGCTCAAAAGTCTTTATTAGGTTTGGTACACGGCCTGGTGCGAAGGAGCAAGCTCCCCTCACTTCACGATTCCAGTGGTTAGCTGGTTTTGCTTAGCCAAAATATACCTTGCCTAGAGATTATCCTTCGCCAGAGAATGGAGTGGGCTTTCCCCTTGGTGATGAAATCCAAGTGAGATTGCCAGGTAGGGGTAAGGTATCTGCTGGGGGATGAAATCCCAGTCGGGCCTTGTCTCAAGTAAGTTTTATGTTTGTTTTAGTGCATGTGGTTCGGTTGTGTAACATCAAGTGATCTACGATTTATTCAATATGTGTTTTGCTAATTACTAAGTGTGGACTAATGCAAGCACAAGAAGAAATGGAATGCAAAGTGTTTTAATGCCCCAAGTCGAAATGTGAAGTTCGGATGAAAAGCAAGTTGAGAAAAGGTGAAGAAAATGATTTTAGACTAGTCTGGAAATGCAAGAAAGGAAAGAAAATTCTTTTTATTCCTACTTATAGTGTCATTTAGAAAAGAAGGAAGAGATGAAAAGGGAGGATCCTAAATTCACCCTATATGAAAAGAAGGAAAGAAAACCCAAGGGAGACCCAAGGGTCCCACCGGGCGTGCCAGAATGTTTCTACGCTAAATCGCTTTCTACATTCAAAAGATAGAGAAATGAGAAACTTAAAGAAATGGTCAAGGCTTGTGTACCTGGATATAGTCTACGCACCGTAATCCAGACGCTGTGAGCACTCCTCTTTGGCTGTGGAGGAATGACACCTGTAAAGAAAGAGACTTGGACACGAAGAAGGTTAGATAACGAGACGGTGGGTTGTCAAGCAAAAGCTTGATCCCAGAAGTATGAAAACTTCTTTCAGGGATATCAACCCACTAGTTAAAGATAGATAAAAGACTAATAAAAGACAAAATGCCAGAATACTGAAATGATAATAAACTAAAAAGGAAAGAGAAGACAAATGTTTACCTGAAAGGAGCTATCGGCCTGATCACAGTCGCCGAGGTCGGGGGTGTTGCCGGCGTCGGTTGTCTTGTCTGCCGACGTCGGTTAGTCTGCCGACGTCGGTTGGGGTAATGATCGGCGTCGATCGGGGCAGTGGCCTATAATTGGGTCTGGTCAAGCTTCTTGGTCCGTGGATGGGTCTGTGGACGGGTCTGGTCCATGGATGGGTCTGAGACAGAGTGCTTGAATGGTTTGGGGAATGGTCTGGGTCTGGTTGGATGCCCTGTGCAGGGTCTTTTGTTGGCAGGAGGGATGAGGAAGTTGTCTGGGACTACAATGAAAGGGTGACAGAGCGAGAAGAGGGTGGACAAGAGACAGGGTTTGAGAAGGCTTTTCAGCCTCTCAAGGGGAAGGATAGAGCAAGTAGAAGACAGTAGATAGGATAGATAACTGAAATTAAATGAAGGAATGAAACAAAATGATGACAATTGCTTACCTTTTGGCTTGCTGACTGAAGAATGGAGGAGCTATTGTTGAAGCTACAGAAGGCTTGTTGCAAGAGGAAATATCTGGTCTAGAGTCCCTACACCTGTTGCTGCTATTGCATGCGGTCCAGAGAAAGGAGAGTCGAATGCCCAAGTGCCAAGAGGATTCTGTTTGCGAGCTCAGGGGGGGTCTGCAATGAATGCAGGAAATGGTCTTGAAGGCTGCCGACGCCGGCAGAATCGTCGACGTCGGCCACAGGGTAGCCGACGTCGGCAGCAGTAGAATGGGGACAGAGACTAAAAATAGCCTCCGTCCATTCTTACACGCCGCCGGGTCGAGGGGTCGTGGAGAAACGGTCATGAGGATGCTTAATGGGCACGAGAGGAAGATAAAAAGGAGATTTGGGGTAATAAAAGCTAGGAGGGAGGTGGGGGGATCCAAGGAGGGGATCCAAGGTGGTAAGGGTGAGGTGGAAAGGGGGCCACTAAATCAAAATGTTTAAGTTATTTTAATTTAATGAATGAAGGGGACTAGGACAAGCGTTAGGATGCAGGTCGAGGCAGACAAGGGGGGGAGAATGAAAGATGACCAAGGTGCAGACACATTTCTGGTGTCGACAGGATGTTGTCCCATGAGTCTTGGTCTCAGACTGACATAATCTACTATCATCCCTCTAGACATCTCATACCTCAAATTTAGTATTCTATTGATATTTGGGAATATTAATCTCATATTCTTGGCAATAATATGAGGGCTCATCCTTATCTCAAAGGCTCTCAAATATCATCTAGGAAAACCCTTTCTGAGCACTATCTCTTTAAGCCTCATCATGCTCACATTAGAGCCTATGAACATCTAACAAGGCATGATCTCTATCTGATATGGCTTGATATAACTCTATCATAATCTAATCATGAATTTGAACCATCATATCATCATCTAAAATATCCAATGTAGCCTATAAAGTTTCCACTCTCCACTCCAAACCTATAATCTCACATACCCTAGAGGTGACCTCTTTCTCTAGCATAGCAGTATCCCTACCTATTCTCACCATACTTGATGGCCTTACCTAGCCTGGATCAACAACTAAACCTGCTATACCTATCAAGTTGGGATCCAACACCTTCATGGCATGAGTTTTATCCCCATTTTCATCCCACATGGTTTTCCATCATGTATCATTAGGAATTTGAAGAACCACAAATTTATTAGTTTCTTGTTAGTGAATCAAAAGAGAATTCACGTATAATAATGTAATAGAAACTAAACCACTCTTGCCAAAGTACTTGTGTGAGCTTAACATGGTGAAAAAAACTATAAATAAGAGATAAAAACATAAACAATGTTACCTCCCTTGTCAAAAATAGTGTTCACTGGTTAGCATAGAGGATGTTCTTGCTCTGCTTGTGGGCATAGAAAATTTCATCAATGCAGTTTCCATCTTGGTAGTAATTATCTAAGACCACATAAGGCTTTGATTGGCTTGGCTTGGTGTGAAAATTCTTTAATTAATTTGGCATTATACTATTGATTAAGGGCTTATTGAAAGTATTCCTATAGAATATCCTTACACATAAAAGCTTGCTTTAGAATGGTGAGATCTTGGCTATTTATAAGTCTTAAAACTAACTCTAATCCTAGGGATGTTAGGTTTAATCTTAATCTTGGTTGTGTCTAAAATAACCTAGGTTGAGTTTGGTTAACCCTGGGTTGGGGCAAAGTAATTATGAAAGCTTAAAAACTCACTCTAGATATTCATGAGTGATGACAATTCATAAAATATATCTATGAGGTTGGGACTCATCATTTCTTTGAATTTTAGGAATTAATAAAACATATTATTATCCCCCTTGGCTTTGACCTAATATTTATTAAAAAAGTCCTTTTTTATAAAATGTAATTCCCTAATTTATCTTGAAATTTTTACTTAAGAAATATAATTGAATTTTTTTAATTAATCTTGCTTAGAGTTTTTGGCATTTATGAATTGTTTTGAATTAATAGCTTGATAGGCCAAGAATGCCAAATTACTAGGTCACAATTTGAATAGGGTTAAATCTAAGATAGGTTATCGGTGAATACAAGGAAATACCCTAAATAAACAAGCCTTGACATGTTTCTAGGAAACTATATCCCTTAAACATGCTAATTTGGGAAATCTAGTGACTTTTAGTCTTAAATTATGTCATTTGCTAAGAATCAGTCTGAAGCCCAATTTAGACAAGTGTCTAAAATGGGTAGTGATCTAAGGCTGATAGGTACTAGGGACACATCTAGCACTTCTTTGTCTAAATATTGGAGAGAGGTTTGTAGTGCTATAACATGTTGAAGAAAACTTTTAATTTTTTTGCCTATCTTTAGCTTGAGATACTAAAGTTGGCATTGAAGATGAAAAATTGTATTCTAGTTCTTAGATCCATAGATTATGTTGAGTTTGTTCAAAGCATAATTGGCTAAGTAGAATTTTAGATATGAGGTTATACCTCATTTGATTCCCCAAACATAATGATCAACTTTTTATTCTAGTTCATTTTGTCAAACTTATGTCGTTGGTCAACATCTGTGACATGTCAAGGATATGAGCCATCAACAACAGACTAAAGATCCTCAAAATTTAAGTGTGTTTTCACTTTGGTTATCCATGAAACATAGTTATCATAAAAAATAAGTTTTTAATCTAGCATAATAAATATTGGATCATTTCTAGCCAATTGAATGAAATTTCCTATGGGAGATGGATTGGTTCCTTATTACTACAATAGGTCTCCATTTATATATACTATCAAATTGATATACTAAACCTATTGATATGCTTGACCTTCCTATATATCTGTTAGTACATGGACTAATCTCATCCTTCCTACATACCCAACAATATGTGAAAGAGATGTTAAAATAGATAAGAATAGAGTGACATATATTACATATATAGTACGTGAAAATGATTTATTCTACCAATAACACCTACTTAAAGATATATCCTTATATGTGGGCATAACTTCCCAACATACTCAAATTTTCAATATTTTAGGATTTACATATAACAAAAGTGATGAATGAGTAATAAAAAAAAAGTAAAAATGAAATTGTGATACTTATTTCTCCCTAACAATTTAAAAAGCTGATGTTATTGATGTCATTGCTAGCTATGTTAGGTGTTGGATGTATTATTTCAACATAATAAATTTACTTATAAACTTAAACTAGAGGCACTGCATATATCGAATAGTACATGCATGTTAAATGTAAAATTTTATAATTTTTTATTTTATTTTATTTATGCAATATATCTAAATCTTATTTTCAAATATACAAAATAGAACACTTAATTTTCTCACTTGAATAATTTTTTTAATTTTTTATACACATCACACATTAAGAAAATGATCAAAAATTAGGTTTACATAGTCAACTTCAAATCATGATACCTTCCTTGATATTACTCACGATCCTTATTTTGAACACTTTTTGGAAATCTCTCAAAATCCTCTTTTCGATCGTGAAAGAATTGTTTGAATCATCAACTTATGTGAGGATAAAATCCTTTTGCAAATTAGTTTCAAGTTTTTGAAAGAAAATAATCTACAATATATCCAAAAAATTCCCTAATTTTAAAGAAAAATAGAATTTATTTGTCTAATTTTTTAGATCTTATCACATGGGATAAAAGAAGATAGGCAAATAATAAATTTTTTGGTGAAAATAATTCAAGTGAAAGGATAACAAAAGTACATAGAGATAAAGGTATACATTTCTAAAATAAAAGATATCTCTCCTTTTCTTATTCACCAGAGTAATAATGATATTTGCAAAAGGTGGTAACACATGTGACTAACCTAAAAATACACATTTAAATTGACACATTTACATATTTTCACCATCACATGTACATTTATTATTATCACTAATACTTATTTAGAAAACAATTTAATTAACTATTCTAATAAATTTTAGATTTAAGACTCTTTGAATATCCCTTATTTTTATTTCAAATACTATGCAACATGTTTGAATCCAAAAATAAAATTATGGGAAACATATATGTTTCATATCAATATACATTCTAATAAGAAATAAATAAATAAACAATAATATGGAAAACATATAAATATAGTTATTGTTGGATTTTTCCAAGACCTCTCAATAAGATTGAATGCACACATGAACACTATGGATTAGGTGAGAGAGAAGTGCAAAATGTAACAATGCATAAACATTACTCATTAAATCTAAATGATCAATACAAATGAAAACATGTCATTTATAGGGTGGTTGAGTGGATTGGTGACTCACCAAACAAGTGTGGGCTCTGCCACTATGAGTAGAGAGGGTACTAAGGGAACACTAATGGGTTGGAAGCCTTAGTGGTATAAGTGTTAAGGGGACCAAGTGGAATGGAGACCCCATCTACCCACTAAATGACCCCATGCACTCATGTGTGTATAATTACATCATAATGATGTCATAAATATGTAATAACCAACCTAAATAACATAAATATCCTCTAGTCCCCTAAGAAAGCATAATTAATCATGTTGAGAGGAGCCTCCTACAACAAATTGACAAAAACATGAAATAATAGATTTATAAAATTAGCCAAAGCACTAAAATGATTCTATTGATCACATAACAATTCAAGGGGGTAACCTCCTTTGAGAAAGCTCAATACAATAAATTTGTGGATGCCTTCATTGGCCTCAACACTTGTTTATATATGAATTATAATGTAAGAAACTTCTACTTCCCATAAATGTGGGATAAATCAAAATACTCATGGGACAACTTACAAAGCATATGCATCCATAACAACTACTATAATAAGAAAGAGAAGAGATATCATAGGTTCATAACATCCCCTCCCTCTTAAAAAAAGCTTTGTCCTCAAAGCTTCAGATGTGGGAATTGGTGTTAAATCAAAAATAATGTTTCCCATGTTGCATCCTTTGGTTGCATTCCATGCCATTGAATTAAAACCTTGATGATGGAGCGGGAGTGAAGTTGGCATGTGCAGTTTTCTAGGATTTCTTCTAGATCAAGAAGAATGGATCCTTCAATATTAAGTTTTGGTAAAATAGTCTACACTCTAATCTTTGTGTTAAGAACTTTCTTTAGACAATAAACATGAAATACTGGGTGAACCTAGGAAGAAGGTGGGAGTTCCAACTTGTAACTGACCCAATCTTCTGAAGAACCTTATAGGGTCCATTGAAATTAGTAGCTATCTTATTAACCCTTTGAGTTTGAATGAGGATTGATTATATGGTTGTAGGTGAAGAAAAAACATATCACCTACTTAAAAAATTTATTTAGAATGGTGTTGATCATCCTATTGTTTCATTTGATTTTGTGTCATATGAAGATTGTCCCATAGGGTACTGAGAATCTGATCTCAGGGTCAGAGAACATGTTGACCACTTGGATTGATGAACTATTGGGGGTGTATAGAAGGAGCACTGGTGGTGTTTTACCATAGATTGCTTCATATGGAGTCATTTTTGTTGAAGTGTGTTAGGAGGTATTGTACCACCATTTAGTGAGAGGGAACCACTTTTACCATGGATGTTGTTTTGAAGTGAAGCAATGAAGGAAAGTTTCCAAGCATTTGTTGACAATTTCTATCTGACCATCCATTTGTGGCTGATATTTAGAACTCATCTTCAATTGGGTGTTGGTGCAGTGAAATAGTTCTTTCCAAAAATAACTGGTGAAAGTTGCATCATGATCTAAAATAATAGATGAAGGAATATCATGAAGATAAAAAATTAGGTCTAAGAAAATTTTTGCAACTGTAGAGGTGGTATATGGATGGTTGAGGGGATAAAAATGATTATATTTGGAGAGGTGATCAACCAAAACCAAGATCATCATTTTCCCTCCATATTTAGGGAGTCCTCTAGTAAAATCCATAGAAATATCTATCCAAATCTTGGTAGGGATGGGTAAGGGCTCAAGCAACCTAGGGATGAGTGTTGTTTCACCCTTGTTGCATTGACAAGTATCACATTTATCCACCATTTGTTGAGTTGACTTTTTCATCCCATTCTAAAATAAGTTGCATCATGATTGTTCATAATTTTTGAGAAATCTTGAGTGACCTATGGAAGGAAAAGCATGGAGTTCATAGAATACCACTTGCTAAAGATAAATGCTCTGGGAAAGCACCAAATGACCCTTGTATCACAGAGAAGCACCATCTCATGAATAATGTTGTATAATAGAGGGGTTAGTAGCCAACTATTAAATTATTGGATATAATGAGGATTCATTAGAATATCCTTGTTGTACAACATCCAACTAATTTAGAATAGGCATAAAAATAGTTGAAAGGGAATCTTGATCTGTAAATATATGAAATAAAGCATCAACCATAATATTGTCCTTACCCTTATTGTAAGTGATCTCATAGTCATAACACTTGAGTTTGATGACACATTTTTATTTTGATGGGGTAGAGACCCATTGTTCCATAAAATATTTTAGACTCTAGTGATAAGTTTTGATGAAAAAATGATTTTCCAGTAGGTATGGATACCACTTCTATATTGCATGCAAAATGGCCATTATTTCGTTCTCATAAGTAGAGAGCACTAAATTTTTTATAGAAAGGGCTTTAATGGTGAATGAAATAGGGAATCCTTCTTGGAGGAGAACAACACCAAGTCCATTGTCATAAGCATCACTATTGATAGTGAAGGTCTTGGTAAAATTTGGCATGGCTAGAACATGGGTAGTACACATAGCTTGTTTGAGTTCTTCAAACACACACTCAACAGCTTGTGTCCAAGTAAAAGAATTTTTTTAAACATAGTTGTTAGGGGAGATACAATATTTTTGTAATCTTTGAAAAACTTACAATAGTATCTAGTCAACCCCAAAAAACCACAAAGGATCTTGACTTTTTGAGGATGAGGCCAATTTGTCATTGTAATAATTTTTTTAAGATCCACTCAAAACCCTCGAGCTCAAAAACTATGCCCAAGATACTCCACTTTGTTATATCCAAAAGTACATTTGGACTATTTTACATAAAGATGATGCTTAGAGAGAAGTTGCAGTACAAGCTCCAAATGTTGGAGATGCTTAGATAATGTTTGACTATAGCTGAGGATATCATCGAAGAAGACCATAATGAATGTCCATAGGTAGGGCCAAAATATTTTAATCATTAATTCTTGGAATGCTGAAGGAACATTAGTGAGGCCAAAGGTCATGAACAAAAACTCATAGTGGCCATCATGTGTGCAAAAATCTATCTTAGGGATATCATCCTCGTGAAGCTGAATCTGGTGATATCTAGAGTGGAGATCTAACTTTGAAAATAATTGAGTGCCATTAAGCTCATAAATAATAGGGATCAAGAACTTGTCCTTGATTATGATGTGATTAAGTGCATGGAAATTAATGCAGAGGCACCATGACCCATATTTTTTTTGGACAAGGAAAACTGGGGAAGAATATGGGCCAGTACTAGGATGAATAATGCCTTGCTTTAGTAAGTCTTGAATGAGTATCTTGATATCAGCCTTTTACTAAAATGGGTAGTGATAATCCATGATGTTGGGATGAATACTGCTAGGAAGGAGCTAGATATGGTGGTGCTCTAGCCTTGAAGGTAACAATCCTACTGGTTTGACAAAGACACATTTATACCTCTATAAAATGGTTTGTAGATCAAAAGGAGTAGTAGATACTAATGATGGTTGCATTTGAATGGAATAGAGCTAGGAAATGATGCCATGTGAATTATTTTTAAGAAGATTTTCCATGTGATGTGAACTTATGATGCTAAGAGATCCTGATTGTAAGCCTTTCAATGTGTGTTTTTACCCATTATTTAAAAAATGCATCCAAAGTTCAACAAAATCCCATTAGATGGGGCCAAGTGTTAATAACCATTGGGCTATCAAAATAACATCACATACACATAAAGGTAAGGCAAACATGTTAGAGAATAAATTATAATATCTAATAGATATACACATATTGTGACACTTCCCTTTGCAAGGTAAGGTACCCCCATTGGCAATCATGACTTCAAAGCTAGAATAAGGATGGATAAAATAATCAGCTTGTTTGGTGATTTGAGGGTCAATGAGGTTATGAGTGCTACCTAAATCAATGAGTATTATGAGAGGGAGATTATTGATTTAATCCTTGAACCACATAGTTTTTAGGGTAGTGACTCTTACTAGGGCATGGAGAGAGACCTCTGGTTGGTCTACTTGAGAAGTAGGTTCCAAAATTGGTTGAGCTTCTTCCTAATCATCTATTGTATCCTAAACATCTTCCTAATCTTCAATTTTAGGTAGAGAGTTCACATCTAATAGGTACAACTTTGGCTCAACACATCAATGTCCTTGAGTGAATTTATCATCACAATTATAACATAGTCCTTTTTCTCTATGGGATTGCATCTCTGCTTCAGTCAAACATTTGATAGGAGTGGTTTTTGGGGTGGGTATTATGTGAGTGTATTATGAAGCTGTATATTTGAATGAAGAAAAAATGGGTTTGAATCATTATTGAGATGTGATCTTATCCTCTGACAACTTATCCAATTGTAAGGCTTCTATCATTATGTTGGGCCGAAACACTTTAACCTTAGATCGTATTACATCTTTCAGTTCACTAACAAAGCAATTCCTAAAAAATTCATCAGATAATTCCTCTGAGTGATTGGCTAGTTTTTTAACTTCTATTTGATATTATCACATAGTTCTTATTTGGTGAAGCTTAGCGAGTGCTCCAGTGAAGTCATCAAAAGCACTAGCACCAAACTGTTACAAAATAAGGATGCAAACATTGATCCACATGGGCTCATCATGAGCTTTGGTATACCAATGATACCATTGAAGGGCTTCAAGTTACAAGTGAAAGGATGCAAGCGGGACCTTGTTGGTATCAAAGTATTATGTAGACTAAAATATTGTTCTACTTGATAGATCCATCTAGTTAGATTTGCATGATTAAATCAAGGAAAATTAAGCTTTATTCCATGAAAAGTGCTAGAAGAAGAAAATAAAATGTTTGAAGAAGACTCTGGATGCCATATATTTTTCATGGTGGTCTATTAAAGACAGAGGCTGAGAAGGTTTTCATCAAGATCTTTGATATGGATCTTGAGGGTGGTAATTTCATCCTCCATGTTCTTTGCTCCTGTTTGAGTTACTACCATGACCTGAATAAATTTTTTTTTGTGTGTTTGTAATGGGTAGGAAAACTAGAGTTAAGACACATTTAATAAGGAAAGTTTTGAAATTGGGTGAAAATAGAAGTGGTAAAGGGGATTTTAATAATTATTTTACACAATGGGAGTATGATTGATGAAGACGAGGGAAACTTTAGGGGTGAAAATGAAAAAACTAAAAAAATTATCAAAGAGGGTCAAGGAAGCAGAAAGACAAGAGGAACACTATGGATTTTTTTGAGGTAAACAGAAAAAAATAATTGTCAAAAACCAAAAAATGGGTAAATAGTGATTTATGAGAATTATGAGTGGAATTGAGATATGGGACCTCAAGGAAGAAAATATAGAGAATGAAATTTTAGGTGTCTAGATAAATTTTGAAGATCAACGGGGCTACAAATGGAGATATTACAAAAAGATGAAAAAAAATTTACTCATTTTTTGGTTATAAGTCCTTTTTGAGTCTACTGATGCTCTACGAGTAGTTTACAAATTTTGGTTTCGATCAAATATCTACCTGTAAATCTTTTGATAGTCTGGAGATATTCTAAAGAGTGATTAGTCTACTAAAAATATTTTGAACTGGTAGAAATGGGCCCCAAATTTCAATGGCTACCTAAGGGTCTTTTAAGAATAACACTCTAGCAACCAATGCCATCTAAGTGAGTACCACTCTCCAAAAAAATTTTGGCCATGGATTTATCTCTTAGTGACAACTCTTGGTTTTCCTCACAAATGGGAACTACTCAATTAGGAAGGAGTCATTAACCATTTCACTGGTAGGTCCTCTCAATGGACCAATTACTTTGGGGTTCCTATGGTACTCCTCACAATGAGTTTTAGGGCTTTCACCCAAGCACTTCCCACAGTTATGCAGTTAGGTTTTACCCTGATCTAAAAATGATTATGATGATGCAAAATAGAGTTACACATTAAAATAGAGTTAGAAATTTATGAGAAAAATACTGTAAATAAATTATGCAACAAAAAAAATTGGCACTAAAAAGTACTCTGATACCAGATGAGAGGAGCTTCCTACAAAAAATTGATAAAAAACATGAAATAACATATTTATAAAATTAGTTGAAGTACTAAAATGATTATATTTATCGTAGACTACTTTGAAGGGGCAACCTCCTTTGAGCAAGCTCAATACAATAAATTCATGGATGCCTTCATTGGCCTCAACACTTGTTTATATATGAATTCTAATCTAAGAAACTACTACGTCCCATGCATGTGGGATAAATCAAAATGCTCATGGGATGATTTACAAAACATATGCATCCATAGCAACTACTATACTAACAAAGTAAAGAAAAGAGATATCATGGGTTCATAACACATGTAGGTAAAACTCAATGGAAAAACATTCTACACCAATACCCTTTTTAAGCATAGCTTAGGTGGGATGGAGAATTGGGACCCAAAAATGAGGTCTTATGAGGTACCCAAGTACATAGCAATGACCCTAGTATCCTATAAAATATGAAGGATATATGCCTCCACAAAAAAAAGAGAAGGTTAGTGTAAAATGTCACATGGTGAATGTTGTAGCAGGTCCTTTTGTAATAAATGTGGTCTCTTTCTTTCATAAGAAAGAAACCACAAGCTATCAAACTACTGAATTGCCACTCAAGTGGAATGCATGTATTAATAATGATGTATATCTCTGAAAAATGATCAAATGTCTCCATGTTAATGATCAAATATGCCAAAGTATAATTAGGTATCATAGGACTAACTGTAGAAGATGAAAATTAAGAAATATACAATGAAGGGGAGATAACATCCAGAGAAGAAGATACACATGAAACATTCACTAAAATAATGGAGATGGAAAGAGGAGAGCAAGGTCCATCAACTATTTAAACTAAAGACTAGTCTTCAAATGAAGCACTCAGATCTTCAAAATGAATGTCCAGAGGAACATATGAGTAATTAATTCTCTCAATATGTGTACTCTCATTGAAATCAGTAAAGTCCTCCAAAATTCAAGTCTATGAAGGCTCTATAAGAGAAATATTTTACATAAGCATAGATGTAGAATATACAATGATGTAAATAAGGTTTGGTAGAATCTTGTCTTATAGTGGGGGCTTGATAGAAGGAAGAACATTGCCCACCATGGATGTATCATCACAAGAAATAAAATCATGAGAGATTACATTGGTCTTAGAAGAGATAATAGGAAGAAAAAGAGGTGTGATATAGGTCATAGTAGGATCCTTGAGAAGAGTCTGAAGAGTTATCCAAACTATGGATGGAAACTCTATGTTCCACATGGTGGTGTAGATCCCATGAAACATGCAAAAATAAGTGATGATAGACACAATCACAAGAGTCAACCCAATAATTTGTATTGACTTGGGTCAATAGGAGCATGAATATGTCCATATAACAATGGGATAAGTTCTTAATCAGTGAGTGTTCAATATACAATCACCATGAAACTTAATTAGTTTTCCCTAGAATAACCATTAGCATATAATTAACCTTCATCATCTAGTATCTCTCAAGTGGAGTCATCATGACTGAGAGAAGACACCAAGGAAGTGTAATACTACATGGTGAAAATTGTAATAAACCCCTAAAGCATACTCATGAATGGGATATGGAGCATAACTAAGAATCTATCTAAATAATAAATCAATGTTAGAGTGATGATAAATTATGAATGCTCATAATGGGGATGTTAGATAGCTAAAAATGCATCCACATGTGAGCACTAGGTACATGAAGTACAATGTAAAATGTAGTATGGCCTATAGCACATGGAACCCCTTGAATATGGAAATTTATAACTTTAGTGTGTTTATAATAAATATAGAACCGATCAAATGAGAATTAAAAATAAATCAATTCTAAAAAAATGACACTTAAATCCAAGTTATCGAGCAAATGTTATGGCCAATAACATTTCTCATCATTAATGACCTATTTAGTGAACTTAAAAGTTAAATAATCCTAACCAAATAAAATATAAGATAGCCTTCTAGCCACTCATTGGAGTTGCAATAGAGTGTAGAATTCAATGGTTTATATTGTGATGGGGAATTGGCCTCCTACTAACCCAGGCCTCACCCTTCATATTCATTAAGAAAAAATAAGGTAAATTTACAAGCCAATGAAACAAACTCCTTTATAATATATTATTTTATACAAAAAAATTTAAAAATAATCATGCCCCATGATTATCATCCCCTACATGTTTTCCACCTAACAATAAATGGCTTCCCACTCATCAAAAAAGCACTATTGACCAAAAAAGTGTTAAGCCAACTAGAGAGGTGGGATTTGAACCAATGATCTCCCTAATTACAATGCTGATCTTCAACCAACCCTCCTATGAATTGACTTGTATATTCAAATGGATAAAATACTAGCTGAGGACAAAATAAAAACCCTTGTTTAAAAAAAATAATTAATAAAATAATTGTCTACATTTTTTGGGGATGAATGATGTTGGTCAACTTAGTGATTGAAGATAAGAGCCACCAAGGAGAGGAGATTACCATAGTTAATGCCATGTTAGGAACACACACAATAAGTAGAATATTTCATGTAGAATGGAAGGTCATTAGAGGGTTATGGAGATCCATCCAATAGTTGAAGTGGAATAATTTAGGTCTACGTGGGAGGTCATGGGAGTCTATGAGAGGTAAGGAGGTGGATGTCTTTACGCATGCCATTTGAACCAGGTTGCCACTTCAAAAAATGAGTACTAGTAGTTTATGCTAGGTGAAGGTTATGAAGGGAAGATCTGAATTAAATATAGGTTGTGATACTTTGTCATGACCAACTCCAAGGGAGGCCATAGGTTAGTGAAGAAGACTATGACTCATCCTTAATGGAAAGTCCTCTAATGTTGACTCAATATGCCTTGATCTATAGACCAAATACAATAATAAAATTGGGTCATAAGAGTGGATCAAAAATAAGCGATTTGACCCTTAAACCTCCCTGAAACTAGTAATCACATCATGGAAAGAAAACTATAGGTTGTGTAACCTCTTGTATGCAAATAAACTTACACAAAATAACCTTGCAATTTTTTTAGTTGTAACAAATCATGAGGTTTTTGAGACTTTTTTAAAAAATAACTCCAAAATTTTGTACACCCTCTAAAAAATTGAAGATAAACCCTTATGCTTTGCAAATAAAAACTATAATGCCACCAAAACACAAACTAATATGGACATGCCCTTGCATAGATTCTCCTATAATTGAGCCACCTAAGCATCATTTACCACATTGGTACTAAAAACACCTATGATCCTCAGGAGAGTCACATAATTTCATTATAATTGAGTCTTTGAAATAATCTTGTTTCATTTTTTGAAAACTAATTAAGTCTTTCAAATAATCTCTAAATGACATATTTAATAATATTGAAATAATCACAAACTTAAATTTTTAAAAAAGAGTATTTGAAATCATTCTTATTGATTGGGGGATGACTAAATTTAAGAAAAATATGAGGTCTACAATATCCACTTGTACTAATAAAAATAAGGGTTGTGTTGTGGCATGAGTGATTGTTATTATTAGTAAATATGTAAAATGTTTGAAAATGTGTGATTAAAGAATTAATAGAGGTATCATTGACTTCAAGGAATCAAATTTCATTTCATGATTTTAATGGTGGTCCTTGTGAAAATTTTTACTTTGTTTACCTTGGACCTGTGTGATTGCCTCATGTGCACTTTTAAATATATACATTTTTTGTTTTTCATCTTTGAACATAATGTCAATTTTTTTTATAATGTGGTTAACATTAAATTTTATGGTATATTCCATCGTATCTACCTTGGTATCACATTTGATTAACTTGATCTATTTCTGTGTAGATAGATATTATGGGAATATAATTGAAACATAATTATGTAATCATAACAACTAATATAATATTGTAATATTATATATATAGGGTAAGTGCACAGAGTTGGGGGATAATTTTATGAACATTTGTCATAATCCATATGCATTAGAGACATAATATATATATGTAATGTTAATAATTCATATGTATACTATCAATAATGTATACATGTTATAGACATAATGTGTACGCATAATGTCAATAATGTGTACACATTATTTCAAATTGGGATCAAGATCACCAAACCCATATGCTTACACAGTATGTCACTCTGCATCTAATAGAGTTGGTCTCATAGCTACACACCTTTCAATGTGGGAGGTAGTTTTCGAAATCCAATCTAGTTAGTAGTTAGGACTTTTCGAGGATTAGTATTCAACCTATAGATTTTAGAGCATAACTTTTACAATTTTTATCAATTTTTGGTAAACATATAGTCATTTTTAGGTTTTTATGCCTTCTCAATTAATTTTTATAATTTATAGGATTCCCAAGTTTATCAAAATTAAAGTATACAAATAACTCACATTAAATTCAAGCCAAAGTGGTGTGATTTATACAACATAAGTGACATTGATGACTTACACACTTCAAACAAACACTTTGTGTTAATTTCACTTGTTCATCATCCCTCCCTTATCCCTAGTAACTTGATCCCTACCCCTTATCATCCCTAATCACTCCCTTATTATCCCTCATCATCCCTAATCACTCCCTCATTGACTCTCACCATCCCTCATCATCCCTAATCACTACTTCATCATCTCTAATCACTCATTCACATTACAATGAATATTACATTCACATTAAAATGAATATATCTATATATATATATATATATATATATATATATATATATATATATATATATATATATATATATATATATATATATATATAGACTGTAAATAGTGATATGGTGCACCAACCACATTACAATGAATATTACACAATATCTAAATCATATATAATAACATTACAAAGACACTATATGCATACTATTCTTTAGCATATATGGTAAAGCATAATTATATGTTAGAGAATACCATTCATAAAAATCATGGACCACATAAAAAATTCATGTAAATGTATTTTATAAATGCATAGTACATAAGCATTGGTTATGTATAATATTATGCTACATAAATGCACAATTATTCTATAAAAACATAGTTATGTAGCTCTGATATAAATAATTATGCTTTTTATATTATTGTATGTGTAATATTCTTCAGCATATATCTTAAAGAATACTTAGATCATATATAATTAATTTATTACAATGATTTTGATGGTGTTAATTGATGGAATAAATGCATTTGTTATAAACCAAATAGTTATCATTAGGGACATTTCTTAGACATTGAGGGCCATCTGTTATAAGGTAAGAGGTTTTACTCTTTATAGATCTATAAATAGATATACAAGTCACCCTAAAACAATTTAAATTTTAAATGCATATAGTTATGCATGTAGTAGAATATAAAAGTTGTCCTAGATATATTAAATTCAATATTTATATGGTAGATCGATAAATACATATAATTAAATAGTCTACTTTATAGTTCTCCATAAATATGCAGATCATTGTATATTTTAATATAACATAATTTTCTTATACTATTATTATAAGTCACTATTTTTGACCAAAGTTATACATTGTACTAAATCTACTATTGTGATTTTAATTTGTTACTAACTATATGCTTTCTACCTATAGGTTGTTATACATCTACATAGTTTGTTGGGTTTATTTAGTATGAGATATATGATGTATTGTATAAAATGTTGAGACATCTTATGGATCACCCCATACCATTATAACATATAGTTCATAGAATATGAATACATAAAATTCAAGTTGCATTGCGTACCTGTTAATAATGCTCTACTTTACTTTGCTCCCTTATCTTCTTTTTTATATGCCTCCTCTATTCCTTATGTCACACACCTTACCTTCTCCCCTAAAGAATATATTTTAATTTTTTTCCTTAAGATTTTTCTCCTTTTCTTCCTTTGTGTTTTTTCTTTCTTTCCTTATGAACTTTGCACTTTATTTTAAAAGTCAATTTATTTATTGTATTTCTTTTCCTTTATTCCATGATCTTTATTTTTTTTTATTAATTTATTGCCTTATTTGTTTTTATTTTCCCATAATTTTATTTAAATATTTTTAAAGCTCACCCTCTTATTATTCTAATTATAAATTTTCTTAACTCAATAATAACTAACATAATTTCTTGCCTAATTTTAACACAACATAATGCAACTGGTAATTATAATAAAATTATTTTATTCTATGCCATTTAATTCTATCAAATATAATAATATAATCTTTCTACTAATTCAATACATGTGATTAACACCATGAATTAACAAAAATATGACTAATATAAGGTCGATAATGTTTTTAAATATGAAATGATAAATAAAACAATGTTAAATCAACTACCATGACATAACTACATAGAAACATTCTACACTAGATCCATGTTTAATATCCACAACACAATCACACAAGGTAAATTCCATGTAAGTAGTAAACTAAAGTAACACAACTAACTATGCGTAAACAAATATCAAAATGTAAACAACATCAAAATACATTACACTAACCATTCTTACACACACACACACACACACACACACACACACACACACACACACACACACACAAAATAATGTGGTGTGTGTAGGGTTCTATCCATTTCTCTTTCATTCTCAAACATCTCCATCTACATCACCCTGTTCGATGATGCTCTCCCTCTATCATGCTCTTAAGGATGAGTCTCTTCTACGTCTAACTCATGACAAGTAGGTAGTTAATCCATAATATCATGATATATATATATATATATATATATATATATATATATATATATATATATATATATATATATATATATATATATATATATATATATATATATATATATATATATATATATACATAATAAATTATAGGTGAAATAACAAACATCATGGTCACAATGCAATAATATACATTACAACTAATTCATAATAATGCAATCATTTAATCAAATCAATATTCAATTATCCCATAATAGCATATAACTCATATCTTAGTTAGTAATAACCAAATCAAATTACTAACTATAAATATCTATGAATAATAAAGTAAGTTTACTTAGTGAGTACTCAGGATGTAACATCCTTCCACCCTAAAGCTAGTTATCATCTCGATGACACTTATTCAAACATAAGTTCTGAATAAATAAAAATTATTCAGCAAAAAAATAACATAGTATGAAGTATTAAATTAAGAAAATAAATATGAAAATCACCCATATAACTCATCATATTCCTCTTAACGAGCACTATACTCAAAGTATTGGTCCCACAAGACCTTGAACTGTGACATATCTCTTTTATGCAAATGAAGTTTACCAGCATCAATTACTCTGATTGGCTCTACCATGATCACTCTAGGATCTAGAACTGGTAAAGCATTCTGATTTAACAATTTTGGGAATATTAGTGTATTATTCCTAATTTAGTTAAGGGTCTAGAATAAGAAATCATTAAATAAATATGAAATAATTAAACTACCAATTTATGTAAATTAGATTGTAATTTTGATGTTTCTAAAAATAGTAATAAGAGATGGAAAAGAAGACTTAGCTAGAAACTAACTGATATGGCTGAAATAGGGTCTGATATTCACTATACAGGATTAGGACACTATCACAAATTAATATTTGACCTTCATTTTATGATTGGATAAGATCATTAAAAGCGGATAGGATTGGCTCCATTGTTGTATTCTACCTCTACCATTATTATCCTAAGGATTTGAGTTTTTTAAGTTTTGTTCACTATGCTTGTGTGACTTATTTGTGAAGTTTTGGTAGATAGAAGTTTGTAGATATTCCTATAGAGTAGATTATATCTTTAATCCCTATAATCCATTATGTTTAAACCAATTTTAAGAAGGAGTGGGGGGTGTTAGTGTGTGCAAGATTCACTAAATGTGTATCGACACCCCTTGTGTGGGCATGCTACCTACATACCAATACTTCAAAGAGGGATCAAGCCATATGTAGTTCTCCCACTTGATGTGCTTTATGAAATAGAGTGTATGGATATGAAAAAATGCTAAACTAAATGTGATTGAGGTAGCTAAATATTTATGTAAGAATTTGAATAATCTTATAAGTGTATTGGCTAGTTGTATACAGAGAATAGGGAAGATTGCTTGAGTAGTCTTGCTTGTATTCTTACTTTCTTAGTGATATTTGCCAACCCTTTCCAAATGATCAAGCCAAATGGCATTCTGTAATATGAAAAAGTGCCCCAAGGTGTTGTGAAATCAGTCTTATGTTGGTCTGCTTCACCAACTTCCACTTGATTCTATCCTAAAAATCCATCTAACATTGATAACATCTCAGCGCCAGTCACTGTTTGTAACAACTAATCCATGATGGGTAGGGGATAGTTGTCTTTTAAAGATGATTTATTTATATTTCTAAAATCAACACACAAGCAAATTTATCCATTTTTCTTTTTTATGGGGACTATATTCGCAATCCAAGTGGAATGATAGATTGGGAAAATAATCCTTGCATTCAACATTTTTTGTATTTTAGACAAAATCATGCCTAATATCCTAAGGTTGTATTGCCTTTGCTTCTACTTATGAGGCAATGACCCAATATTGAGAGGAATTTCATGCTTGATTTCTTCAGGTCTGAGAGCTTTCAGATCATCATATGAATAGGCTAAAACATCAATGTAACGATGAAGTAGTGTAATGAATTTGAGTTTCTCATCAGGAGTGCAACAATTCCCAATGTTGACCATTTTTGGATTGTCTTCTGTACTCAAATTTATTTGATCAAAATCCTTGAAGAATTTAAACTCCATTTATTATTCCTTGATAAACCTATCTTGCTTGTTGAAAAGTTTCTCAAGAGAAACTAATCCTTTGGGAATTTTACTCCCTTTGATTTGGAGGAACTCTTCATCAACTGTTGAATTTGTCTTGGGAGCTAATTCTTGTGGTGGAGATTCAATACCTTCGAATTGAAGTTTTTTAAAGTTGTCCCTTTTATTCTAGAAAATCAATGATTTTATTATCTCTATTAAACACCTACCAATGGTCAACATGATCAGGTACACTTGGTCAAAAGACCAACTCGATAGTGTACATGTCTTCTTTGAAATCTTGGTGAGGGACCAAGAGGGTTACAGAGATAGCTAATGCATCTGTGCGACTGTTGAATTCTCTGGGCATGATAGAAATACTAAAAGCATCAAAGATTTTAATGTAGTCCCACACTAGATTGTGATAATGTCGTAATCTTTCATTCTTGGTTTGGTACAAGTTCCTCACCTAGTAAACCACCATCTCAGTGTCTCCTTTGGCATGAAGGATCTTAACACCTTTATCTTGAGCAACCTTTAATCCTAGCAGCAACGATTCATATTCAGTAGTGTTATTGGTGTTACTAAACTACAACTTGTATGCATAGGGGAAGATATCTCCTTGAGGAGATATTAAAACAACTCCAGCTCCAGAATTGGTAGAAGAGTTGCTACCATTGAATTCTAGAATCCAAATATCATCAAAATTTGATCTTCTTTCAAATTTTTCTTCATCAAAAAGAGATCTTTTTTCATGTGTACTACACCCTACTAATTTTTCTGATGTTTCATCTAAAATTTTCAAATTGTCACTTATAGAGCTTTCATCTGCTGAAATAGGAATGTCTTTAATAGACAAAAAGTAATTACCCAAGCCTAAAGACTCAAATAAAATTTGAGCTTCAGGGGCTGACATTTGGGTGATAATGTACTTCGATTCCTTCTCAAGAAGTAACATTTACATGATGATTTTGATATGGATCCTCACCTTAGATAGGGCCATGCTCAATTTTCCACCATCCTTGAAAATTTTTTGCCCAAGAAGAATGCCGTAGGAGGCTAGGATGTCAGCAACCAGGACTGTCATTCTAATTCTCTTATCTGGGAAGGCTGTAAATGCAAATTATGCATCTTTAATATATTCCAGCAAAGGCACTTGTTTGTTTTCCATGAAGAAACATCTCCCAAAGGTCTTAGTTAGTGTGAGACCAAGAGATTCTACTACCTTGGTAGGCTTGACATTGTCTGAAGCTCTTGAGTTGATAATGCAATTGTTCAACTGATGACTATTTATCAACAGGGAAACATAAAATAGTTCTATCTTTCTAGAGGTAGCTGGAGGAGTAATCACAAGATTATTTTGAGTAGGTGTGTTCTTTGGAGGAATAAGGGCTACTTCTAAAATTTCTTGTCTTACAGGGATGTTTTATTCTTGATGCATTGAACTAACCTATCCAACTACTTAGGGTTAGATTGCAAGAATTCAAACTCAGACATTTGAATTTTGGTCTTCTTAACAAGGACGATTATATCCAATGACTGAAATGAATTAGAGACACAGGGAGGTATTCCATCAATCTAGTTTTTACTAGGTGTAAGACTGGTCTGCAAATTTGAAGCAGAAGATGAAGGAAAAATTGAGGTACTTACTTTTTTAGTGATCACCGGGTCCTTCGATTGGAAAGGCAGTGAAGTTCCTCATTTATAAATTGAAATTGATGGTCGAGATTCTTCCCTAGTTTTTATTTTTTCTGCTTGTTGAGCTGACTGGTCATGGGACCTGGTAAATACTGCGTATGATCCATCAATTGCTTCACCTTTACTTTTAGATTCATCCTAGTATTTCAGGAAACTAATGTTGGAGTTGCCAGCTAATTCTTCTTTGCCTTCTACAAATAGATCAACATCATCTTCTTGGTTCAACTCAGGTTGGAAGGATAAATCATGTTCAGCTTCAAGATAACCAACTACTGAGTTGGCTAGTGCTGCTTTAATGGAAAGCTTTCCTAGTGGGGTAGGAAGGTAGTTTGGTTGCCCTTGATTTCTGACAGCATTGCCCTGATATGACTAGTTGGGTAACATCCTCTTTGGTATATCTTGATATGAAGGAGAAGTAGATATCCCTTATGTTATTTGTTTCTTGAGAGCTAACAACTCATTTGCCAGCATCTGCACCATAGGATCAATGGTGCCTATAGAAGAATATTTAGAAGATGAAGAAGATTTACTTTTGTTAGGATCTCTTCTTATCTTTCCTGCCAAGATAAGATCATCTTCAACCTCAGTGGCTAAATCTTGAGCTACAGCAAGGCCTATGTGGCCAGCCTGCCTCAACAAGAAACTCACCTCAGGAAGCTGAGAGTTTATGAAGAAGCATTTGAAAATTTTTGGTGTTGGTTGAGCAATTGTAGGAATCATATTCCTCAGCTTGTCAAATTTAGATATGAAGTCCGTCATGGGTTCATGAGGCTCCTTCTTCATTTGTGTAAACTAGGCTAACAGGGCATAAGCATCTTCTGCAAGTTTGAACCTGGCCTCAAATTTGGCTTTGAGAGTGTTCCAGTCAGTCACTGTTTGTGTTTGCAGACTATAAAACTAATCTACAATAGCACCTTCTAAACTTTTTATGAACAACCTAACTGCTACATCCTCATACTCCACACCTATCACACCACAAGCTATGTTGAAGGCTGAAATATGTTCATTAGGATGAACCTTCCCATCACCATAGGACTTAAAGAAAATTTTCCTTGAGCTACAGGGTAGCTCATGTAAAAGTGGGGTTAGATTCAAGGGACCAAAAGTATTACCCCAGGGGCCTCAAGCTACCATGATATGGCTATTGAGAGGGGGGATAATAAATCTCTATGGGATATATATGGATAAAGCTCTGCTAGCAGAGAAAAGAGAAGCTTTACCTGATATTGGGGACCTGATGTTTGTAGGAGCAAAACTCTTGATTTGTTGGAGGCAAGATGGTGGGGGAAAAAGATTAAAATTACTCAGATGTACCAACTCAAATATAGGGTCAAAAATACCTCGAGCTCTCCAGCTTTGCATGTACGGTGGGTCTACCAGAGTGCTAAAATGGAAATGGAAAAGAACAAGAATTGCTTCAGTTTGAAACTTGAGGCTTCAAGTTGCTTGTTCTTCCCTAGTAGCTATCACCAAAAAACTATTGGGTGAATATTTTGTCACTAGCTGACTGATGGAAAAATAGGTGTTTCAACCACATCATAAGGATATTTGATCAGCCAAATGTACAGGTCTACCACATCAAAATAGGACAAATCTCTCCTCTCATCAAGGGAAGGTTCCCTATAAATTATAGGATATATATAAGCTAAAAATAGACATAGGGATGGGATAACACCATCCATCTCTCTTTTTTTAGAGATGATATTCAAAAATTAAAGGAGAAATCTTGGGTAATTACTAAAGGCATTTCTCTTCTTTTAGAAAACCAGAGGATGACTTCCTAGTAGTAACCATAATGGGATGCATTAACACAGTAGAATGAAGTGTAGCACAAAGTCTCCACCTCAACTACCAAGGAGTAAAATAACTATGAAGGATAAGGGGAGCTCAAAGTATCTCCAATATACATTACACAAAACATAGACTGAATGCAATTATGGCAGCACAAAGTCTCCCATAGTCAACTTCAGGACATCTTCCAGCTTATTTCCACTTGTTTTGCTTATTTAATTAAATTAATAAGATGGTATTTAGAAAACATACATCAGAATAATCTCCTAAACAACACAAGATATTTCAACACAAAGTATGAAAGGTCACTTATTTTCTCATTCACTTAACAAAATATGATTAACAGTCTGAGCTCAAAGTCTCAAGGATGCCTTTCAATTTGGGTAGAGCTTCACTTCTGATAATAGAGAGATATCCCTTTAAATTATGATATATATATATATATATATATATAAACCAAAGAAAGACTTGGGTGCTTATTTTCATGAAATGGCCCATGCTACATTAAATGCATTGAATGCTATGAAGGGGCCATGCTAGAATAGGTCATCAGCCTTAACTTTGAAATTTTAAATCATCTCAAATGTCTCATCCTAAGCATGGGTTGCCTAGTCTTCTTTATGATGCTTACATGGCTGTCCATTTGCCTTTACTTAATGCAAAAAAATAGGCCGTGCCATTGAATGTTCATGCTCTTTGATGTCCACCTGGTGGACTGTTTCACCTATTGGAAATAACTCTCCTACAGATATTTTTGGATTTTATATAATTTTCCCTCTTTCCTATTACATTTCATTTCTTCTTGATGATCTGAGCTCTCGAGCTATCTTCTCACTTTCTGTTGGCTCCTTCAGCTCCTTCTTTGGCTGGTCACTGAGTTTGTTCCCAAGTGTGCATCTTTTAAAAATCAATGGATATTTCATTACCCTAAGTTTGACATCTATGGGGACATCATTGGTCATTTGGTCACTTGAACCACTTTGAACCTTTGAACATGTGAGTGCATCGGTTCAATGGTTCAAAGTGGTTCAATGGTCAGTAGTTCAATCAGCTCTTCGGTTCAATATTTTTATGAAGGGCCACATTCACTTTCTTTTTTTGTTAAACTCTTTGAACCTTTGAACTTTGAACCTTTCAAAGTTCAAGGTTCAATGGTTCAATCTTAACTCTTTGAATCCTTTGATTTTCTAAGTCTGTTGAACTTTATTGAACTCGTTGAACCTTTAAACTTTGAACTCTTTGGGTTCAAGTTTCACTGGTTTAAGAATTCAATCTTCACTCTTCTAAGTCTTCTTTTCTTTGAGTCCTCCGAAGTTATTGAACTTTTTGAACTCATTGAACTTGCCAAAGCCTTCAAACTCATTGAAAATATTTGAAGCGATTAACTCTTTTTGAACCTTTGAACCACTTTGAACCTTTCTAAGTTCAAAGGTTCAATGCTTCATTGGTTCATTCCAATTCTTTTAAGCCTACCAATAAGTCTTTGATTGAACCTCAGCATTGAACCATCCTTGAAATGCCTAAGTGTTTGGAACTTATTTCTTTGTGAGAGCCCGCCTGTTGAACTTGTTAAACCCATTAAACCTACGAGTTCCTTAGCTGAAAATGCTTGAATAATTGAAGAGCTTAACTGCTCAGAACATTTTGAAAGAAAGAAAGAGACCATTTTGGCCTGTAAGACCAAAATGATCGGCATGTTGTACAAAAAAACAAGTGACAGATTTTGGGAACAATAGTAGTAACATATGATAGACTTCATCATTCATGTACATGATAGGACCAAGTATGGTCTCCTTATTATTTGAAAGAAAAGTAAGAAAATTTTATAAATAAGGGAGATCCATTTTTTCAATATGATTATAGGTGTAAGATGATACCTCAAGAAGTAATGGGACCTAGTATAGGAAACTAGGGTTTGAAAGATAATTATTTGAACAATTTACTATAAAATTTTGAAATGAAAAGTCAATTTTTGAGTTAGATATGTAAGTAAAAAATTAAAAAATATTGGAAAATTAGTGATTTAATGGGACCTAGTATATGCAATTAGGGTTTTTTAAAATAAATATTTTTGAGAATTACTATTGAATTTTGAGTGGATTTTTTGATTAAAATATGCTAGTAAAAATTCATAAAATGATCAAAAAATTACTGAGAAAATATTAGGGCCTCGTATGGGCAACTAGGGTTTGAACGTAAAGTTATTTTAAAATTATGATGAAAATTTAAAAATTAATTCTAATTTATAATTTTATTATGTAGGTAAAAATTTATAAAAAATAATAAAAATTAGTAGAAAATGTACCCTAGGGTTTTTAAGGTTTTTATGTGCAAATGAAGTCAGGTTCACCAAATGATTTAATAATTTTAGGAATATTGGTGTATTATTCTTAATTTAGTTAAGGGTCTAGATTAGGAAATTAGTAAATAAATATGCAATAATTAAGCTACTATTTGTGTAAATTAGATTAAAATTTTGACTTTTCTAAAAATAGTAAAAAGAGATGGAAAATAAGACTTAGCTAGAAACTAAATGATACGACTGAGACAAGGTCTGATATTCATTGTGCAAGACTGGGACACTATCACAAACTAAGATTTGAAATTCATTTTATGATTGGATAAGAGCACAAAAAATGGATAGGAGTGGCACTAGTGTTGTAGTCCACCTCTGTCATTGGTGCCTTGAGGAACTAAGCTTTTTGGGTTTTTTTCGCTATGCCTGTGGATCCTATTTGTGATGTTTTGGTAGATAAAAGTCTATAGAGATCCTTTTAGAGTGGATTCTATCTTTAAACCCTATAATCCATTATGATTTGACCAATTTTGAGAAATAGAGGGTTTAGTGTGTGTAGGATTCACTGAACGTGTATCCACACCCCTTATGTGGGCATGCTACCTACATACCAATACTTTGAAGAGGGATCAAGCCATATGTAGTTATCCCACTTGATGTGCTTTATGTAATAGAGTGTATGAATATGCAAAAATTCTAATTTAGATGTGCTTGAGGTGGTTAGGAATTGGTGTAAGAATTTGAATAAGCTTGTAATTATATTGGTTGGATGTATGCAGAGAATAAGAAAGATTGCTTAAGTAGTCTTGCTTGTATTCTTACTTGATTAGTGATATTTGACAACCCTTTCTAAATGATATTTAAATGGGATTTTATAGGGATCTATTGGTCATGGGTTGAATGTACCCACATTAGGCTAACAAGGAAAAGGAGGGGGAATTGAAAGGAACTAGCTATTGGGGCCAAAAATGCACTTGGACAAAAGCATCAAAAGTAGATAGGGGTGGCACTGACATTATAGTCCAAGTGTGGCACTATTGTCTTAAGATGACAAGGCTTAGGGGGATAGATTAGTCATTGAAAGAGGGGTCTATCTTAGTTAGGATTAAGTTTGGAAGGCTATAGATGAATATGAATCAGTAAAAATATGCCTATGTGGGTCATGAGAGAAAGTAAGAGGTACCTATGAGTTGGGTGTCACAAGCCACACTCAAGTTATCAATTTGTGCATTTTATATAACTACATTTGTCCCTCCATTATTCTAGTGATGTAGTAAAGTGAAATACTAAGATCAAGGAAAAATATAAAATGTACCTGAACTTACCTATACGTGTGAAGCTCATGAAGCTATGTGATTTTGGGTATGCATATAGAGAGTATGTTGTGAAATGAAAATCTGTAAGAGAAAACAAATAGTAGATTAGTTATTACTAGATATGTTATATCTAAAATAAGAGTGTAAAAAGTTAGTTAAGAGAGAGAGGAAGAGAAAGGAATGAATACACCTCATCAGTTATGCAGACCAATATAAAACTTGTTGTGATTCTGAGTGATGTTGGGTGATACTGAGTAATTATAGATGATGTTATACCAAGGGTAATATCATGAACAAATTTGTGTGCTCAATTCCTTATAAGTGTCTAAAAAATCCAAAGGCTGGCCCTTTGGATATATCGTCACCTACTAAGTGAAGCTAGGTGATCATGCATATGTTAATTAATGTCTGGACTAGGTGTTTAATCCCTTTGAATAGGTGGTTCAAGAATATAAAGGCTATCTAATCCTTTGGATCCATTGTTACCCCATGAAGTGAAGTTATGAATTGATATTGGTATGAAATATATGTCTTATGAGATAGATCTTGAAGCCCATAAATTTATTATGATCTAAAAATGTTGGCATGGATAGCCAAATGTATTCTAGAAACTAGGCCACTTTTGGCCACTCTAAAAGATGGAGATTAGGCTAATATCAAAGCCACTCTAAAACTAGTGCACTAGGATTATATGAAAGACACTATGAAACATCGAAGTTAATCTTGTATGAAAGCCACTCCAAAATGATACCAACTACCTACAGATGGAATAAGGCACGTAATTGCTAAGAATGATTAGATAATGTTGAACTCAAAAAAAAAAGAAAACAAATGTGTCGTGCACATTGCCCCCAATCACTAGTGTTTGAAACATGGATTATGATCTAGAAGGTATAACAACTATTATATATGAAACTATAAGTGAGAGCCATCATGTCATGCATGATTCCCCCTATATCTAAATTCTCTAAGCAAAAGTGTACTGAAAACTATTGATTCTAAACTAGTATGAGTGTGTAAAACTGTAGTTAAACCTACTTTTTTCCTACTTCTAAGAAATCTAGTTTTTATGCTATTTGGATAGGAATGCTAAAAATTTATAGTAGTGGTAATGACACTATTGTCCAATCTTAGTGCCATTTTCCTAGGCCAAATATGGCAATTGTTATGATATTTTCACGATCTTCCTAGTTTGTTCTAATTGGTTTGATGTTTGGTTGTTGTTATGGGTGTGTTGAAAGCTAGTTTTTTTCTGTTAGGAGCTTTGATCTTTGTGACACAACACTTGTTTGTTGCCCCCTCTTCTAAGGGTAGGAATTAAGACCTTAAAATGACTACCCTTAGTATAAATAACCCTACAAGTGTGTTATTTTGTAAAGATACATGATATATCAATGATAATCAATAAGATATCTCAAGATATAGCATGATTTATAATGAGAGATTATTAGATCAAAAGGTGTATGCCTAGATAGATATAATAATGTAATAGCATATGATATGAAATGTACTAAAGTATAACTAAAAGTGTTAGTTATTAATTATTAGTTGTTAGTTGTCAAGGAGGGATGGAACATGATGTCCATCATGGCATCTAAGATTCCAAGATAATGCATGATTGGGATCATTGCATTGTGAATAATCAAAAATTAATCAAACAACAAGAATACAAGGCAATAAGTAAGAAGCATACAATAATGGCCAAGGGACCAAGAAAATAAGGGACATAGGCACATGTTAATCAAACTAGAAAGCAAACATATAAGGCATTTTCAAATGCCACATACACATATAATTGAAACAAGCAAGGTTGGCGTGAAAGCCATAGTCACATAAAAGAATATAGGAAAAGGACATTGTTAAATGTATTAAGGCACACTCATGAATAAAATAAAAGGACATTGGAAAATATCCTAAGGCACATACAAGAGACAAAACAAGAACTAAAAAATTCAAAAAATCTAGCTATGCTAAGCATGAAAGTAAACCATGTAATAACTAGGAATGCAATCACATCTAAATAATCAAAGAAAAAGATAAAGTATGCAAGACATGTTATATAAAACTAGGTATATTCTAAGAAATAAATAAGTGTTATATACTAGAGAGATGTTGATATAGTAATCTATGTAATCTAGTAAATAATGTACATCGATATGATAACTAGATTGTTTGGTGTAGGAATGACATAACCTAGATGGTGTAGTCATGTAAAAGATGCCCCTACTAGGTAAATATATTGATGTATGTCTTGAATGTAGAAGTGGGATGCCCCCTCAGTGGGTAGACTGAAGCAATCAAAGATCTAGATGTCACTGCACACACTCAAAAGGGATCAATTAAATCATGGTAATGTAGATAAATTGATAAACAATAACATAGAACAAAAAATGTGAGTCTAGTATAGCAGTAGAAATGTAAAACATGGAGAATGCATATAATAAAAATGTTTTTGGTGTTTTTCATATATATATATATATATTTTAAATTTGAAATGTTATGAACTATGTACAATCAAGCATAAGAAGACTATGTACAATAATTTTGAAGAGACGCTATGTAAGAGTATTGGAAAAAAGGTTATATACAAGCATATGAATAAATAAATATGTACTTGATGACATAAAAGACTAGGCTAGAGGGGGTAAAGGTTCCAAAGGTGGAGCTTGTTGGGGATGGAGATGGAGGAAGAGATCATGACCATCATCAAATACCTCAAGATCATTATCATAAGTATCATCAAATGTTGTAAAAGTTATGTGCATGGTGTCATCCTATCGAAGATGAACTGAAGGTTGATCTAGTGGTAGAGATGTTGATTCTCCTTTGGGACGTTTAGCTCTAGTAGTAGATCACTTAGGTGGAAGTGGTGAAACTGGTGCTGGTGATACTATAATCTAAATAATACCTTGAACCTGTAGTCTTTCCAATCTCTTCTATAAAGGTGTACATGATTTTGTATCATGGCCTATGATCCTATGAAAAAGACAAAATGGGTGACCATCTTATTGTGATAATATGGTAATAGATCTATTTCACACTATAGGTAATGTGATTAATCCATGATCAAGTAACATTTGTGACATAATCTATGGTTGATGTTGTGTGTTACCTACTTGAATCTGAATGACTCACTATATATTCATAGAGGTAACCATGTGAATTGTATGTGTTGAGTGATCTATTTATTGCCACAAATGTGGATTATATCCTATGAGTATAGTTTAAGATGCTAAGAGTGATGTAGGATTTGTAAAAAGAGCTCTAGGGTCATCTCAGTACTTTCCTAGGCTTACTAGTGTAAAGCTTAATCCACACAAATAATCATTTGTGAGTGTGCATATCATATCATCATCTGAAGAAGATTAGGAATCTATATTAACATCATGTACATATGGTAATTAAAAATTTACCACAAGTGGTAATTGTGATATGGAAGTCTCATCAACTATAGTATTAGAAGACAATGGTGTTGTTTGAGTGGTTATAACTGATGGAGTAACTATATCTATAAAATCAACTAGTACTAATAAAACTATTGTCAATGAATTTATAATTATAATAAATGAATGAATCATGATTGATGGAGTAGCTAAAATAGATGAATCTAGTATGACTGGTTGAATATATGGAGCTGAGGACATAACTATAAGTGGAGTGTAAAAAGTGCTAGTCTCTCCAACCTCATATGTATGTATCTGATCAATAAAAATGTAATGAGGTGGTGGTTGAACTATGATATGAGGTGTCTCATCTATAAAAATAGTTGAAGATGACTCTGTAGTTCAATAATATCTAAATGGCTAGTTATCTGCTATACATGTGTATAAGTATCCTTCATGCAGAAATTTAATAAATCGATGAAGAGTAGAAGGAACTACCCCCATAGCATGTATCTAAGGTTGTCTGAGTAAAATATTATAATAAAGAGGACTTCTCATGACCTAGAAATATGTAGAGAGGGTTTTGGGTCCTACTATGATAACCAAAGTAATGGTACCCAATGTCTGTCATGGTATATCATCAAACCATCTAATGTTCTTATATGATTTTTTCATGGATGCCATATCCACACCCATGGTTTGTAATAATCTAATATTGCATATATTAAGTCTATAACCACTATCAACTAGAATTATCTTAACTATGCTAGTTTTGAATTGAGCTTGTATGAATAATGGTAAATTTTGATCAATAACTATTTGAGATGGCATGTCATCATGATCAAAAGTAATAACATCTTTTATAGTTTTTAGAGTGTTAACCACTGATGCAAAATAAGAATGCTTTGAATAAATGGGCATAAAAGTTTGAGTCAGTGACTAATAGAGAATATCCTTGAACAAATTGGCTTTTTGAAGTAGTTCTATCATGAAAGTCTTAGCTAGTGTGTTCCTTAATTGATCGACAATATCATATGCATTATGTGGATCTTCCTATGCTAGTGCATTGGGCCTAGGATGGGAAGGAATGGGAGGATGTTAGGGCTCTTGAATAGGTGGAGGAGGCATGGTGGCATGTTGAATAATATCTCTAATTGTATGATCTACTATTTGTATAGGGCTAGTAGTATATATGGGAGGAGAGTGAAGATAACTGATAGGTCGAGGTGGTGGAGGGACAAAGGGTGTCAATTGTGTTATCTAGTAATGAGTAGTGACCTAGGTAAGAGCAAAATATACCATAAAACATGACTCGACACAGGGTAGAGGTTCCAAGGGAGGTGATGCAAGAGATATCTTAACATGTTTAATAATAAATTTCTTAACATCATCCCAAATAATGAAAAATAAGCATGAAATGCAAAGAATGAAGTTTTGTACTAATATATGATAGACTTCATTGTTAATTTACATGATATGACCAAGTATGGTCTCCTTATTATTTTCAAGAAATGTAATAAAAAATTTTAAATAAGGGAGATCCATTTTTGCAATATGATTATAGGTGTAAGATGATACCTCAAGAAGCAATGGGACCTAGTATAGGCAATTAGGGTTTAAAAGATAATTATTTGAAAATTTACTATGAAAATTTGAAATTGAAAGTGAATTTATGAGTTAGATATGCAAGTAAAAAATTAAAAACTTATTAGAAAATTAGTGATTTAATGGGACCTAGTATATGCAACTAGGGTTTGGAAAAATAAATATTTTTGAGAATTACTATTGAATTTTGAAATTTTAATGGATTTTTTATTTAAATATTCTATTAAAAATTTATAAAATGATTAGAAAATTATTGGGAAAATACTGGGACCTAGTATGGGCAACTAGGGTTTAAACAAAAAAATATTTTAAAATTACTATGAAATTTTAAAATTTAATACTTACTTTTTATTTTATTATGCAAGTAAAAAAATATGAAAAATTAGTAGGAAATTTACCCTAGGGTTTCTAATGTTTTTATGCACAAATGATGTAAGTTGGGTTCACCAAACACTTTAATAATTTTGGGAATATTAGCATATTATTCCTAATTTAGTTAAGGGTTGAGAATAGGAAACCAGTAAACAAATATGTAATAATTAAGTTACTAATTTGTGTAAATTAGATTTAAATTTTGACCTTTCTAAAAATAGTAATAAGAGATGGAAAAGAAGACTTATCTAGAAACTGACTAATATGGCTGAGACAGGGTCTAATATTCAATGTGCAAGACTGAAACACTATCGTAAAATGAGATCTGACCTTCACTTTATGATTGGATGGGAGAACTAAAAGTGGATAGGAGTGTCACCATCACTTTAGTCCACCTCTACCACTATTGTCTTGAGGATTTGAGATTTCTAGGTTTTCTTCACTATGTTTGTGTGACCCTATCTATGAAGTTTTCGCAATTAGAAGTCTATAGAGCTCCCTATAGAGTATATTCTCTCTTCAAACCCTATATTCCATTATTATTTTACCAATTATGAAAAAGAGGAGGGGGGTTAGTGTGTAAAATATTCACTAAACGTGTATCCACACCCCTTGTGTCATCATGCTACCTACATATCAATACTCTGAAGAGGGATCAAGCCATATGTATTTCTCCCACTTGATGTGATTTGTGTAATAATGTATGAATATATAAAAACACTAAATTATATGTAATTGAGGTGGTTAGGGATTGGTGTAATAATTTGAATAAGCTTTTAACTATATTAGTTGGTTGTATGCAGAGAATAGGGAAGATTGCTTGAGTAGTCTTGCTTGTATTTTTGTTTGCTTAGTGATATTTGCCAAACCTTTCCAAATAATCTTTGAATGAGATTTTATAGGAATATATTTGTCATGGGTTTAATGTGATTGTGTTAAGATAAAAAGGATAAGGATGGGGAACTAGAAGGAGCTAACCATTGGGGCTAAAAATACACTTAGACAAGATCACTGAAAGCAAACAAGAGTGGCACCAACATTATAGTCTAAGTGTGGCACTATTATTTTGAGCTAATGGGGCTTGAGGGGATGGATTAGTCATGGAAAGATGGGTTTGGATCAATTGGATTCAAGTGTATAAGGCTACATATGATTGATAATTAGTAAAAATATGCCTATATGGGTCATGAGAGCAAGCAAGAAAGACCTATGGTTTAGGTGTCACAAGCCACACTCAATTTACCATTTTTTTCATTTTATATGACTATGCATTCTAATCCAACACATGTTTAGGATTATATATATAATTTTCAAGATAAGAAACATGGAAGACATTATGTAATGGAGATAGTACTGGTGGCAATGCAAGCCTATACATTATAGGATTGACCAATTCTAATACTTTGAAAGGTCCCACATATCTTGGTGATAATTTTGTTAACTTCCCAAAGTTAATATAGATATCATGTGGTTTAACCTATAAGAACACTTTATCACTTACTAAAAATTATCTATCTATCCTCTTAAGATCAAAATAACTCTTTTACCTATCATTGGACTTGGCCAATCTCTATCTAAATAATTTGACTTGATCTTCCATTTATAAAATCATCTCAGGTCCAAATACTACCCTATCTTCCAACCTATCCCAACTTATCGATGTTTTACACCTTATTCCATACAATGATTCAAAAGGTGCCATCCTCAAATTTGATGGTATGAGTTATTGTATACAAACTCAACCAATGAAATATAATCTTCCCACTTGTATTGTTGATCCATGAAATACATACAAATAAGATCATTTAAAACTTGATTAACTTGCTTAGTTTGACCATTAGTCTCTAGGTGATATGTAGTGTTGAAGTTTAGTTTCATACCTAAAGCTAAATTCAAAATTATGCAAAATCTAGAAGTCATCTTTGGATAATGATAAAAAATGATCTTCTTTGGAAATTCATGCAACCTATACACTTCCTTTACAAATATCTTCATAAGAATTATTACATCATTTATCAAATTACCTAGTATATAATTATCCACCTTAGTTAATTTTTCAACTAATACCAAGATCATATTGTGCCTATTTCATAACATCAATAAACATTGGAAAAAGTCCATACTGATCACTTGACACTTCCACTATAGTATATGATGCAAATATAACAAGCTAGCCAAATGCACATGTTCATCTTTCACTCACTGACATTCTAGATAAAGTGACACAAAATCCACTACATCTCTCTTAATTTCTTTCCAAAAATATAGTGGTCTAATCTCTACCACGATCTTAGTCACTCGTAGATGTCTTGAATATGGGGCATTGTGCAGTTATTTTATCATTATGATTCAAAGATTCTCTTGATTTGGCACACACATCCTACCATTGTAATATAAAATACCATCAATCTATAATCTAAATATTTTATACCTAAGATTATGGGTATTCATAGACAATTCTTTCTTGACTTGATCATAGAATTCATCTCTTGGCAATAATTTGATCATTTGATCCTTGAATGTACTCCTAATAGTAGCCATGGATGCTATGTACCTTTTACAACTAAGGGCATCAATTAATCTATTTTCCTTACCTTAACTATAGTTGATATCAAAATCATAGTCAGACAAGAACTCTATCTAGCATCTCTGATGAACATTCAAATTCTATTGGGTGAAGATGTACTTGAGTCCTAAGTTATTAGTCTTGAGCTCAAATAGTTTTACCAACAACTAATTCTACCAAAATTTCAAAGCATGCAATTGATTCAAGTTCCAGGTCATGAGGGGAATAATTCACCTCATAAGGCTTTAGCTTCCTTGATTCATAAGCTACCACTATATCATTCTACATAATGAGTCCTCCTAGTCCATCCCTAGATGCATTTGTGATCATTAAAATTGACCATTGGGGTCAGGAAATCTTAACACTAGTGCCAAGATAATCCTTATTTTAAATTCCTAAAAAGCTAATTCACACTTATCTAATCAAATAAAACTTTAGTTCTTCCATTTCAAAGAGGTAATCGTATTAACTATCCTAGAAAAATTTAGAATGAATTTATTGTAATAGCCTACTCATCCCACAAAACTCCTCACCTCGTGCACATTCCTTAGTGTTGACCACTCCATAATGGCCCTTATATTTGATAAATCTACTAAGATACCATATATAGAGATAATATATATCAAATACCTCACTCTATTCTAGAAAAATGCACACTTGTACAATCTACCATATAACTTGTGCTTCTAAAACTGTTACAAAACTAGTTCCATATGTTGAAGATGTTCCTCTTCATTTTTAGAGTATATAAAAATTTCAATGAAAAAGACCAAAATAAAATGGTCTAAATAATCTCTAAGCACACTATTCATGAGATTCATGAATATTTCTAGTGTACTTGTTAACCCAAATGATAACACTGTGAACTCATAGTGCCCATAGTGAAGCCTAAATGTTATCTTCAAAATATCCTCATCCCTTATTTTCAATTGATGGTATTTGATCTAAGATAAATATTATAAAAGACCATTCATCCCTATATTTGATAAAAAATATCATCTATATGAGGTAGTGGATACCTATTTTTCATGGTTTCCTCACTCAACATTCAATAATCTATGCAAAGTCAAAGAGTATCATCCTTCTTATTGACAAAAATAACTGATGCACCCTATGGTGATACACTTAGCCTGATCAATCCATTTGACAACAATTACTAGATTTGAGCTTTCAATTTAACCAATTTAGTGTTTGTCATCCTATATGGTGCCTTGGACTATGCTTTTGATCCAGGTATGATATCAATTCCGAAATTAATCTCTTGTTTATGAGGTAATCCTAGTAATTCTTTTAGAAATACATCATGAAAATTCCTAAGGAATAGATAATAATTGAGAGATGGTTCCTTATATTCATCCATCTCATTTATCTTAATGATAAATTCTTGGCATGATTTTCCCTAGACTAAGCCTTAACTCTCTTTTATCACCTTAAATTTGTGTTTAATTTCCAATATCATCTAGACACTCAACCTTCTTTAGGTAGAAGTCAAACTTGGCCTTATGTTTTACAATCCATTTGAATCCTAGGATCACATCATATTACCCTAGTGGTGATACATATAGATCTACTACTATTTTGAATTTAAGCAACCTAATATCTACTTTGACTAAACACTTGTCAACCATGACTTTTGAATAATTCCCATATTATACTAACTATGCATTTGCCATTACTCCAGCTCTTCTGGATAACTTACTAAGAATTTTAGAAGCTATAAAACATTACCTATATCTTGTATCTATCAAAATGGAAACTTGATATTTAAACAAAATACTTGACAAATATATGGGTGAAACTTGGAATTCAACTTGACGATTATCAACTACCACATGAATATGTTGCTGAAAGGTTCCTTGTTGAGTTACAAGACCTTTGTTCTTTGACTTGTCCTGAGTATACTCACAAGAATAATGATCATCTCCACAAATGAAAAAAACTTTAGGTGGTCCATTCCTATCAGCCTATTGGTTTCCCTTGAAACTGACTTTCAAACCATTACCTAATTTCTTATTTCTTGAACTATTATTAAATTTGGAATTCTAACTTTTGAACTGATTCCTAAAGTCTCCACCCCTCTAATTCCATTTCTTATTTTTGAAAGTTGATTAAGAACTTCCAAAAAATTTCTTGAACTCATCCCTAACATGTGTAAGAGACTCTAAATTTTGTTCCTCTTTAACTACCTTCTCAAAGACCTAGTCCATGGTAGAAGGTCCATTAATGTCCACCTCTCCACCAATCTGGGGCTTCAATCCCATGAAGAACTTCTTCATTATGAACCTCTCATCTATTAGGTAATGAGGTACATACTTTAGACGTTTGGTAAAATTATCTTAGTACTCATTCACTAACAAGTCTCCCTGCTTCAAATTCAAAAAAAACTATGAGTTTCTAGTTAAAGTATAATTGTGAAAGCCACTATGATCTGAACAATGTCACAAATTATTCCCATGTAGTGGTGGTCAAGTTAAGATTCATTTCCAAATTTTTGTTAGCCCACCATGTAGTTGCTTTACCAACCAATTGATATGCTCCCCAAAATAATTTGGTGACCTTAGATTAGTTTTGAATTTAGAAATACTTCTTCATATTAATAAGCCATGCTTCAGCTCTATCACCCAAAATAGTTCCATTGAACTTAGTTGGATTTAATTTTTTCATATCTCTAACCAACTCTGCATCTACCTGTGTTCTCACATCTTGAGGATTTTACTACTCAGTGGGATGCTCTTTAGGTTCTTTTTAATGTTCTTCCTCTTCATGGCGATGAATCTCCTGCTCCAAGGCTATAATATGGTCCTTGGTCTCATTTATTACTGCAAGAATTTGATACAAATTTGGAACTTGCTCAATGAGAAATTGGTTAGGATAAAAAAAAAAGGGTTACCATCATTTACATTTAAAGAAACCTCTCCAAATACTCTATCTTTCATAATTCTCCTTTATATAAATATAAGGATATGAAAACATTATTAGACTCATTCAATCCTAGAGTTTGAGCCATAGCTATGATACCACATGTAGCATCCCCACTAGGATCTAGTTAGAAATAAATGATTTTTTAAAAACAACATATCATTTCATTAGATTACACCATGAAAATATAATTAGTGATGCAGACAAAACATTATAAGTATGTCAACTATAAAATAAACACATGGAATTTATCCATCATGAATCATTGTCATCATATAAAAAACATCATAGCTGATTAGATAAAGTAATTATAGATATCCAACCATGGTTGATACAACCATATAGCCACTATTGTTAATGTATAATAATTAAATAATTACATTCATCAAGGATAATTTCAATTATATTAAATATAATATAATGTATAAGATACAATATATATGGATCTATGGAGCATGAGCTCATTGAACTCTAATATCTATGGCAATCTCAAGTGTCATCTCCAAATAAGTACAATTGTGGGGAGGGAAAGCATCATCCAAGTGATTTTCCACACCAAAAAAGGCCATCAATCCCTTGCATAATCCCCCCTTAGGGAATGGCCCTCCCTTCATGGATAAGTACATAGTTATAGTGTAGGAATCTAAAGAGATAAGATAGTACCCATGTGTTGTATGATTTATAATAATATATAGTATACCATAAAGAAATATATTCTAACATGATATCACAAAAACATGCAAATCATACAAATTAAATGCCAATGTCTAACTAAAGTTTCTTTGGTAAAAGTTTTCAATAGTCATTGATCTCTAAGATTAGTCAGTTTTGAACACACCACTTGATCGGGTTACCTTCATCTAGCATTAGTGATGCTTGTAAGCTAGTGAAGTTTGTTTCACTACTTACTCAGTACCATCAATGTGATATTTAGTTAACATAATTATAACCAACATATCCTTACATATTACTTCTTACTATCAGTAATAAAACATGCTAACCACAAAAATAATCAAAATGCATACATTTAGTCTATCAAATGTATGAATGAATCACCATTAAATTATTTATCACATAAGTAGTAATAATAAATATAAGTAAAGTACATACCATCTGGCTATTTTGCACATTAGATTGCATATTTATAATTTTTATGAGTAGATATAGAAAAGTATATTATATGATAATCAATCATAGTCCAACATTCTGATGTACATTCTTATTAATTTCAACAGCCAGTAATAATAAAGTAATCATAAATCAATGGAAACATAATATTCTATTCAAACAAATAGTTACCATTCAAGGAGTCTGTATTCATGTAGTTATAGTTTTCCTATCCTTAAAAAAACCTAAGATTTATTATTGTTCATAACAGATATAGACACACCTTTATCAATTTAGCTTAATTATATTTACAAATCTGGCTATATTCAAATTATTAACAATAAGTAATATCCACTAACATCCCTATGGTACATTTAGATCCATAATTTATTTAATATACAACATTTAAATATTATAATATCTACTCTCTATACAACATAATATTTAGATTAACTATATAATTTAGATCCTTTATCTAGTTTCATCCATATAGTAAAAATCCCAATTAGTGGAGTATTCACCTTTACCACAATGTCATTGTATATCCACTGTATGTATATATATCTATATACATTCACAAATAAAACCCATTATATTTATAAAATTTTCAAATTAATATTCATATTAAATCAATAAATATACTAATGGTGATACTACCGAGGGATAATTATATGCATACCTATCATGTGGATGTTACTTATATTCTTATACCTCATAAATATATATAATATTCCCCTATAGATCAGATTATTATACATATCTATAACATCCCTAATATTTTCTCAAATCCA